>JABJVR010049022.1:0-22916 GCA_025773905.1 Chitala chitala | reverse complement strand
CCCCCCCCCCCCCCCCCCCCCCCGCCCCCCCCCCCCCCCCCCCCCCCCCCCCCCCCCCCCACCCCCCCCCCCCCCCCGGGGCGGCCCTGTTAATTGCGAACCCTAAATATTGGATGTCCTATAGAAGGTGTGTGTGTCCTATAAAGTGAGTGGAGCCACATCTTGCCAAAGGAACATGTGCCAAATTTTTTTGTTTTCGGCTTCATGTAGGATTCAGAATCAGATGTTTCAGATGTATTCATCCCTGAATGCCTTTTTGTTTACCTGTATACCTACATGTACAAATTTTTTTTTTTTTTTATAAATATAGAAAACTGTATTGAGAATCTTGTTTAGGATGTTAACATGAGTAATTTGCATTACAAAAATACAGATTGATGCACAAACCCGGGTTATTTTCCTGTTTTGCACTTTCTCTAGTACTCTGACACAATGGTCACTGGCAGTTGACATGGCCATTAACCTGACTCCATCTGCACTTTATTGCTTTTTCTGTCAGCACCTGTCTTTCATCAGACTGTACAGGGCTTAATGCCCACACTTATGTAAAGGGTTCCTGACCTGTAGGCAATGAGGAAATCCAGACACCCATGCCTGCATTACTGCTGTTGTTGATCTTGAATAAGAACTTGGTGCTAATGTAATGGCCCTGCCCTGGGCAGTAAACCAACAGGTTATCTATTTTATTGTCCTGTCCTCTGTTTCTTTTTAAGGATTTTAAAATGGCGTTAAATTGCCATTTTCATGTAAGGCTGCTTTCTGAAGGTTGGCGTGCATTTTGTACTGCTTTTAATGTTCTACTTTGTAAGTTAATTCTCACCAATTCGCTATAGAACCATTAAATAACAGACGAGCTTCACTTATACGTAAGATACTGCTGTAATTACGCCAAAAGGCTAAAGCTCAGTATCAGTACTGTATTGTCAGATGAGTCTCAGTAACACGTGTATAAACTACAGCAGGATGTTCTAACGATTTGTCCTACCCCATAGCACAGAATGATAGTTATAACCATCCATTTGTCCTACCTTATCAGATAATCCTACCCATATGAACGAACGCGTGTTTTTTATTATCAAAAATCGTGCGACACACATAAGGGTAGCACAATTTCATGGGGTGAAGTGCATTATGGAAACATCATAGCAAACGGCAGGGTAGCACAGTTTCACAGAATGAAATGCATTGTGAGAAAATCCTACCACAAACAGCATTGCAGTAGTTACACGGAGTGAAGTGCAGCAAGGTAGCACAGGTTCACGGGGAGACGTACACAGTGAGGAAATCCTACCACATACAGCAAGGTAGCAGTTTCACAGGATCAAGTGCATAGGATTTTCTGACAATGCACTTGAAACTGTGCTACCCTGCTGTATGTGGTATTTTCTCACAACCACATACAGCAGGGTAGCACAGTTTCACGGGGGGAAATGCATTGTGAGAAAATCCTACCACATGTAGCACTGTTAAACGGGGTGAAGTGCAGCAGGGTAGTGCAGGTACACAGGTAAAATACACTGTGAGAAAATCCTATGTACTTCACCCGTGTTACTGTGCTACCCTGCAGTACGTGGTAGAATTTTCTCACAGTGCAATTCTCATGGAACTGTGCTACCCTGCTGTGCGTAGTGGGATTTTTTTCCCCCACAGTGCACTTCTCCCCGTGAAACTGTGCTACCCTGCTGTATGTGGTAGGATTTTCTCACAGTGCATTTCACCCCAAGAATCTATGCTACCCTGTTGTTTGCTATGATGTTTTCGTAATGTACTTCCTCCTGTGAAACGATGCTACCCTGATGTGTGTTGTAGGATTTTCTCAACTACATACAGCAGGGTAGCATAGTTACATGGGTGAAGTACATAGGATTTTCTCACAATGCATTTCACCCCATGAAACTGTGCTACCTTACTGTATGTGGTAGGATTTCCTCACTGTTCACGTCTCCCTGTGAAACTGTGCTACCCATGTGTATCGTACAATTTTTGATAATCAAAAATACGCATTTGTTCATATGGGTAGGATTATCTGATAAGGTAGGACAAACGGACGGTTATAACTATCATTCTGTGCTACGGGGTAGGACATTCTCACGGGGTAGGACAAATCGTTAGAACACCGGCCCACAGTCAGAATGACAAACAGCACTACTGTAACATTCTAAAAAGAGACATTCGGTTGACAACCAAAAGTCTGTATCAATTTCGACCGAAACTGAATGAAAACTAAGTTAACTTTTGGTTTTCAGCCAAACCGACAACGAAAGACGTCATTTGCCAACTTTTGGCGCCAAAACCGAATTTCAGTTGGCCTCTAGTTCTAATTAAACGTAAAAGGTCATTTACAAAAAGCACAAGTCAGATGCTGGATTTATGGAATATAAACAAGTCATTTAAATAAAACCCAACTTGTTTATCTCTGCCTTTGTCAGCGCTAAAGTTTCTTTTAAATGTTCTACCATAAGGGAAGTAGTGGGTACCAACGTACAGTTAAAATATACGGTCTTCTGTATGCACTCTCAAAAAGGACACAATTGAGGCCAAAGAAGCCTCCTCACAACTCAGCAAGGAATGGTGGCTTGTTTAAACCAGCGTGGCCAGTGAACAGCTGGTTAGTGCAGCAGGACAGCTGTATGCTGACCGGCGTAGCAACTTGCTGGGCGAGAATGCGGAAAAACTTGTTTCTTAACTACAATATTCGTTTGTTTGGATTTAATTACTAATTAACCGTATTGATGTTCATAAATTGTTAATAGTGATGTTAACGGTTAGTGATGTTAATGGTTACTGATTGTTAATGGTTCTTTATTAATAAAAGTGGCATCGCATCATGGCATATTTTATAAATCTTGTGTCTTTTTTTTTTTTTGGGTGATATATCTTTCGGCTTCGGTTTTGGCTTCTATCGAAACCAAAAAATCAATTTCCGTCGGCCTCTAATTAGAACCATTACTTTATTTCCGAGCTTCAGTATTGGGAGTGATTAGTGAAAGTGCCATAAGCTTGTCTTTCACATAGTTCAGTCTTTCAGACTTTCAGTTTGATGACCTTGGCGAAATGTTGTCTCTTAAAAGGATCTTAAGCAAACCAAGCTGCCTGCCATGGCATCGCCCAGGTGATAACTACTGTCCTGTTTCTGGTAGGACTTTCAACGTCTCAGTGTTGTTGCAGCATGGAAAACTAGGCCACTAGTGGCAGAAATGTTTCTCTCAATGCTTATTTAAAAGCACATCTCGATGAGGGATCAGCACTGAGGGTGTACAGCACTCTCTTTAGCATCCTTCTCTGTAGTTGGTCCTTGAGTTTGTACTCCATTTTGGCATTACAAAGCACTGTAGGACTCTTTTTGTGTCATATGCTTCTTCCCCTTTTCATTTATAATTAATGGGTCTGTGCATTAACGTTCTTGTGCAAACGTTTACCTCACCACGGACTGTTCATCATGCCATAACAACTGGGATGTCAGATGGACTCCGACATATCTACATTCCCTGAGAGAGAGCCTGTGAATTATGGTCAATTACACTGAAATCTTGTCCTGGCTGATTATTTTCACGGGAGCCCCAGAGGATTTTACGAGAATTTAATTTGTTCGCTCTCATCAGATCGAGAGTGTTTTCTAATCGGTAAACTATCGGCTGTGGCGAATTTACGTCTACGCGCACACGGATTCTGTTGGACTGAGCCTTCTGCTTGCAAACAAACCTCCTGTCTGCTTCGAATTGTATGTCCGCAAAAAATTCCGGCTGTTCTCTACATTGTGACCCTCTGCAACTGTCCTGTTGACTGATGTGATGTATCATAGCTCTGTTTGGTCTTTTTATACATATATGTAACCACACCAACTCCGAAAAAATTAGCGACTCAGCAGCTGCGTAACTTGACATGGGCAGCCCTATAGCGCTGTACTGAAGTGCAAATATTGGACACGTTACAGGGCTTTTTTACACGAGCACATGAACATTTGATTTTCCGCAAAAACTGATCCCACTTGGGAAGTGGGTTAAATTTACCCTGATTTCTTTTTGCAACTTTGATGTAAAGAACTTAATCACGAGATTACGACAACTTCATGCAGACAAGAAAATTAAATGTGCATAAATTGCTTTCATATTTTAAAAGAACAAATATCAACCGTCAGAAGGACATTTCATTGCAAATGAAAAGAAACATAGTTACATGAAAAATAAATACGATCTCTACGGATGGATGAGGATCTGGTGAGCTGAACGTGGCTGGGGCGTGTATGGCGCGTGCAAGTGTAACATCAGTACCGTAATGTCAGCTCCCTTTGAATCTAAATGATTCGGTGCTGATTTCAAACATCGGAATTAACCAATATAGCTGCTCGAATGTTTTTCGTGTAATGTGTTTGTAAAACGTAGAATTTAGTGTGCACGAGTGTTACTTCTACAGCAAACATTTCAGCAAGTCTGAAAGCATTCCTCCGAACGTGCATGCACCATTGTTTAACCATGTCGCTTTGACGTGTCTACATCCGTCGGTTCCACCATCGGAGAATGTGACTGGGGTCTCCGGGAGTAGGGGAGCGTACGAGGACGGTGGTAGTCCACGCTGAAGGTCTGCGCCGAAGATCTACATTTAAATAGGGGACGGGCCAATGCAAATCACTGCTATCGCATAACAGAGAAAGAAAGCATCTGCAGCCCAGCCCCAGACGTCCCCCGTCTCTCAGGCAGACGGAGAACCACAGGGCAACAAAGAGATCGTCGTTTACGTGCTGGATTCCCCTCGCACTACGGTTACAGTTAGCAGTTTTTGGTAACCGATCTAAACTCGCCTCCTGGAAGATACATTGCCCCTGGTGCCGCGTCTGTGTTAGATAACGCGTTAAGGTAAGAAGCAAAAACCACAAATAGATTAATTATTTCTAAATCGAACGTCCACATTTGTATTACGCACCTTTGTTTAATATGTTTATTTATCGCTGTGTTTGTTCATACATGTCGTGCTCTTTTGAAAATATATGGTTGTTGCAATGTTGCCATGAGGCTACACGCCCCATCAGCTCGAACATCTTGCCTGTCAGTATGAATTAGCTGAATATAAATATTGACTATGGTAATAATGCTGACAATAATAGATCACGATTTGTTCAATATTGCAATTTCTGGTGTCATGTTAAGATACACAACACTTTTTAAAATAGACCGGTAACATGCATTTAAACTGGACATATGACAGATATGCAAGCATGCATTCATTATTATTATGTGCCTGTACAAGTGAATCGTGCATTATTCATTGAGAGAGTTAAAAGACTGATACTTCTGATCAGTATCCAGGAAACCTCTCTTCAAACGATTTGTGGGAATATTTGCCATAATGCATGCTTTATCAAATCTGAACTAGACGTATAAATACGAAGGTGTTTTAAACTGACAATGCGGATTACACATTTCCTGAAAAACCAGAGATATTACCAAATACAAAAAGTTTGCTTGCAAAACGTTGCATACCGGGTCCCAAAGACATCACTACTGAACGCATGCTGGCTCTGAATATTTATTACATTGCTTGATACTGTGTGCGCTTTTCGGTTGCGTATCAACACAAGAGAATGCTCATCCGAACGAGCTGCGTTTATGTTTTCAGTCTTTGACAACGGGGTGTCGTGTTTTGGAGAAATGGAGCTGGAACATTTCGACGAGCGGGACAAAGCGCAGAGGTTCAACCGTGGGAGTTCGCGGGCCAATGGACTTCCGAGTCCAACTCACAGCGCCCACTGCAGCCTGTACCGAACACGGACGCTGCAGGCTCTGACCTCCGAGAAGAAGGCGAAGAAAGTTCGCTTCTACCGCAACGGAGATCGCTACTTCAAGGGAATAGTGTACGCTATCTCCCAGGAGCGGTACCGGTCCTTTGACGCTCTGCTGGCCGACCTCACCCGGACTCTGTCTGACAATGTCAACCTGCCGCAGGGGGTTCGAACAATCTACGCTATTGATGGCGCGAGAAAAATCACCAGCATGGAGCAGTTGGTGGAAGGTAAGATGAGCGTTATAAGCAGTGCCCCAGTTTAAACAGGATATCATATAGAAATGAAACGTTTGGATTAAAATCCGTCCGCAACGCACTAAGTCATGGTTACTGAACCACCTTCATAATAAAATGAAGATGCATTGTATGTATGTGCATGAATTGTAGTCTTCAGTGCATGTGGAGTTGGCAATGTAGTGACCCTGATTCATCTGCTGGCTGATACTTCACGTGTGTCGTCACGAGTCCATAGAATTCCACTTCACAATTTGTGTCATAGTTAGTGCATTTGCATGTCAAGGCTTGTTTTGCGTCACACGTTTCGTACTTTACAAAGCTTTGCCAGATAGATTGGATTGAATCCCTATGTCAAACTACAAAAGTAGGCAGACTTTAGGAGAAGCCCTTTGGGGAGGAAGCCCCTTTTTATTACAATAAAGGTATAATTACATTACATGCATTTAGCAATGTTGTATGTGACATCTGTCTGGGTTCGTTAGATGCTGCGCTCTCGTTTTGTCAGTAACAGCAGTTCAATCTACAACTGAATTATTTAGCGGCCGTTTAATGTGAACAGCTATACTGTTGTGTAGGAGTATAGGTTGGTCGTTTGTTTTGGAGGCCATTAAAGCCATTGGATTTGTAACTGAAGATGAATAAGGGACAAATGCTGTTGTGACTAAGGCCCAATGGCCTTAACTTTTTAAATGGTTTGTCCGCTGTATGTGAACAGCGAAAGAAGCGTCAACATTTTCTCTTTCCACATGTTGTCACTCAGAAAGACAGGCCCTCTTTTTGCATTTCACAGATTTCTAGTACGATCTTGTTTATGTCGGAAGTCTGAGTCACCAGTATGTCATCTCTGCTTAAAACACACACACACACACACACACACACACACACACACACACACACACACACACACACCAAGTGCCATCTGACTCAAATGTGACGCTGAGACGATAAAAAATTCTTCGCACGTGCTGTGCCCGTGGGACCTGTAAACCTGCATTTCAGGACCCGCTCTTTCGAGGACAGCGCTGCTGGAGGCTGCGGTCAGAATCGCGCATGCTCAGACCGCATACACCAAAAGTTACAAGCAGGCTTATTGTCGTATACGTAAATTATAAAAACTAAATGTACACATTAAAAAACGAACTCACTGAGATAAAAACGACAGCTTGCAAAAACAAAATAAAACTAAAATAATGCTTAAAATATTAGTTATTACACAAATGAATAAATATAAAATCATTTCATAAAAAAAACATTCGGTTTAGTTTTTTCCGTTCTGCCTCATAAAAGTCGATTTTTCGCATGCAGAAATTGATCAGAGGACGTCAGCGTTCAGTTTAACGGTTCTAAAGTTTTGAGTTTCCCACTTCGAAAGCCCCCACCCTGGAATTACAAAATGGCAAAGCTACTTTGTAGAAAATTTGAACTAGAACTAAACTAAATGAAAAGTAACTTAGTTACTTTATTAAAATGAAATTGAAATCTGACCAGCTAAATTAAACAATGTGGTGGCTCAATGGGTAGAACATCAGACTGGGATGCAGAAGCTGACGGTTCATATCCCAGCCCAAGCAGCTGGGGTGTCTTCGAGCAAGACACCCAGCGCCAACTCATTATAACCCGTATGTAAAATGTAAGTCACTTTGGCTAAAACCGTCTGCTAAAAAAACGAATAAAGGTAAAATAAAAATTTGTTAATTAAAATCTCAAATCAGTAATAACTCTGAACATACGGGGTATCAGGTACACTTTGCACAAGTACTTAAGTGAAACACGAAAGCTACCGCGTCGTAACTGTCTTGTCTTCGTCCCGTGTTCTGTGCATTGCGGTAAGCCTGACACTTGTAACTGAAGTTCAGCAGCGTTTAATTACACTGCATTTCCACAGAAGCAAATCAAATTTCAGGCAATACCAACTTTATTACTTCCCGTACAAGGATAAAGTGTGTTGGGGACGCAGTATTAAGGTGCTGTGAAGAAAGTGGGTAGTTAGTTGGCTCTGACATCATCGCGGGCTTAATTAAAGCGTTTCTCCTCTTTCTAAGGGGACCAGAGGCAGACACGGCGTGGTGGACAGATTCCATTAGTGTGTATCTCAGGGGTCTGGATTGTACTTTGTGCATCTCATACAGTTTGGTAAACTGTGCAAGAAGAATCTGGATCTCACGTTAGGTTTTTAAAATGCAGTGGAAGCCATTTTGAGAATAGGCTCCTGATAGTTTTTACTTAGCTACTGTCACCTGGTATGGGAGGTCTTCATCTATTGATGAAACTCATACCCAATGTTAAAAAAAATAAAAAATGTACCCGTATTATTATAAATGGTTTGTTCCACAATGAACGGCTTCTCCTCGCCTATGAAACCTGCAGGTGAGAGTTACGTGTGTGGATCTATAGAGCCCTTCAAGAAGCTGGACTACACCAAGAACGTGAACCCCAACTGGTCAGTGAACGTGAAGACTCTGGGGTCAAGCCGCTCTCCCACGTCGCTGGGCAGCGCCAAGGCCGTGTCTTCGGAGTCGCGGGAGAGCAGGGACTTCATCCGGCCTAAACTCGTGACCATCATCCGCAGCGGCGTGAAGCCGCGCAAGGCCGTGCGTGTCCTCCTCAACAAGAAGACGGCGCACTCCTTCGAGCAGGTGCTTAGCGACATCACAGACGCCATCAAGCTGGACTCTGGTGTTGTCAAAAGGCTCTACACTGTGGATGGCAAACAGGTATGGATTCCTGCGTCCCGTCGATTCTTTAATTTTGTTTTTTTTTTTGTTTTTAAACATTCTGCTTTATAGTCAGTCAGTCAGTCATCTTCTAAACCACTTATTCTGTTAGGGGTCGTGGGGAAGCCTGGAGCCCATCCCAGAACACATAGGGTGCAGGGCAGGGGACACCCAGGGCGGGGCACCAACCCATCACAGGGCGCACGCACGCACACACACACACACACACACACACACACACACACACTACAAACAATTTGGAGACACTAATCAACCTAACCTGCATGTCTTTGGACTGTGGGAGGAAAATGTAGAACCCGGAGAAAACCCACCAAGCACAGGGATAACATGCAAACTCTACACACACACACCCAAGGTGGGAATTGAGCCCCAGGCCTGGAGTTGTGAGGCAACAGTGCTAACCACCACGCCACCTTGCTGTCCATGCTTTATCATACGTGTGTTAATTTTTAGTGTGGGGCAGTCAACTGGATGTGAATTTTATGCTTTACCCGGAACTGACAACGAACACTGTTTATTTAGGTAGAACTTTGAATAGGAATTGTCTTTTAAAATGCCATTACATTAATTTACCTGACCATGTCCTGTGGTCCAAATGAAATTGCGTTGTCTGCATGGGGACATGTTTTTATTGGGACTGTTGGACATTGAAATTATGTTGCTAGTTACTGGGTTTTGCTGATACTTTCCTCGTGTGAATATCTCTACCTGTTGTTCACCTTTCTTTATTTCATGGCTATTGATGGCATTAATATTTACGCAGTTTTAGGGTTTAAAAACATAAAATTTCAATGTTATTGTGCTAAAAATCAGGTATCTTTTTAACTTGGGTTTTCTATGAAGAATTATTGCTTTTTTGCGTTTTCTCTCCAAATACAATTTCTGGTACACTTATGAAAAGGCTTTCTATTAAGCACTGTGTAAAATGCAGATTTCATTACTATTCCATATACCTTCCTAGTAACTTACCTTGTAACTAGAAAAAAATGGATTTGGTATTACAAAATTTTAGTTGAATTTTTGATGTGTTGCTCTCCAGGTGAAATGAAGAGGAATCGTGATTTCTGAAACATACTGGCACATTTACTTCAAATGCATTGTTTGTTAGATGAGACCACTTTAATAACAGGCTTATTAAATTTTTACAGCATTTATGGGTTGGGACTAAGCGTGGTGCTTTTGTTGTGAAGTCCATTTCAGAGAACAACATACTTTGACTTAAAGAGAGCTCTGAAAGTGCTACGCAATCAATAAGCAACCGCATGTGAAGCACTTGGTTCATGAGCGAGCAGGTCGGAAGACGGACACACGTCTCTGTCCTTGTACAGCCTGACAGCTGCTTCCTTTCACAGGCGTTGTCTGGGCCGTGCGAGGGGCCTGACGGTCGTACTGCTGCAAGCGGTGTCTCGGTATAACTGTGTGTAACTGTGTGTAACTGTGTTGGTTTGAAGCCAGTGTTGCACTTTGCAGTGATTCAAATTCATTGACAAATTCCATTCCTTTGTTTATCGTATACACACTGTGTTCACTACCCGCCTGTTAGTCACCGTAGCCGTCTCAGTTATCAGATGGACAGTCGTGGGATCACAGTGCTCACATAACTTTTATTACAGCATGTTGCTATTACTTCTCTTTTATTATAGGCTGTCGTTAATCTCTTACTGTGCCTAATTTATAAATGAAACTCCATCATAGGTATGTATGTATACGAGAAAACATATTTAGGCTTGTATAGAATTTTGTGTTACCTGCAGATTAGTGAAATCTGCTCTGTGGATATGGGGGGGGGGGCTAGTGTAAACGTATCAACAATAGATTTCATTTAAAATAAATACAGCACATCAGTAGGAAAATGTGAGATGTGATCGAAAGCTTGTGAAATAGTTAATGAGGAAATAATCCAGTAAATATGATCCTTATATTTCAAGTAACTGCTCATTTTTTATGGGATGGTTGGTCAGGAGTGTCACTGCACCAGGACTATCTTCCAGTCTTCTAGAGGTTTACTTTGTATGACCTTGGTCTGCCAGTAGTGTCTGATCAGTGCCCTTTAATTTAACATGTATTTAATCAGATTGCCGGGTCTCCCCCGTCCACAGGGATAGTTTGATGTGCTTTGCATTGCAGTGTTTTTTTTTTTTTTCTTTTTTTCCCGCACATCAGGAAAAGGTTACAGTTAACCAGAGGTTGCCGTTAATGCCAGCAAACCAACTGTGAGCACTGATGAGAGTTTGGCATCAATAAAAGGGCGTATTTGACTGCCGGGGCATGCGATGCACGACAATGTGACACTGGCTCTTCCGGTAACCTTGTGTCATAAGAACTGCGTCTGGTTATATTGCGTTCTTGTCACAAGGCGACCTGCGCATTTTGATGCAACTGACATGCTGCTCTGTGTGTGTGATGAGTGATCAAACGCATGATGGTTTGGTTGCACGGTAGCTTTGCAACAGAGTTGCTTCTGTGTAATGCTGTCTCAGGGTATGGGGGAAAATGCTATAGAGTACGTATGTTTAAGAGCCAGTTAATGGTCAGCAGGCGTGAAAGTGTCACATGGAGCCTGAGAGGCCTTGGAGGTAATTCTGTGGGTTCCTCCCCCTCTTTCTCTAATCACTGCATCTGCTCAGCCGCTATTAAAACTGCATTGGGCCACTTAAGTTTAAGTGATTCCCCTCTAGCTCCTACAGTCTGACATGGGATGTTTTTCCATCACAATGCCCCATCTCCTGCTGAGCAGCTGCAGATTTTGCAGCATGTGAAATAAAAGCTGGCCCACTCCTGTGGTAATCTGGGGCATCCCACCTGCCTGACAGAGAAAAATGGGTTAAGGTGGGTGACAGAACTGTGCTATCGTGCAGGAGGGGGTACAGCACCTGGTAGGGGTAGCGTAGTACAGAAGGCCACAAGGTCTGTAACCTCGGCAAAGGAAATTGGTCAATGGCAGTTTCCTTGGACTGTTTCTGAACCTGTGCTGGAGAGAGTCTCTGTCCACCGCCCACTGGTCTGCACCGCAGCTGTTATGCCAATTTCTTGCTGATTTACCAGACTCCTGGTATGCCACGTCAGCAGTTGTTGTCATGTGATAACCAATCAGGTGGGTGATAGAGGGCCCCAGGGTGGTCTGTGCCACCCTAGAGTGGGAAGCTGGCCTCCGCAGTTGCACCATTATATCATTGCTTGTTCTTTTCTGAAATAACTGCTACCTCAGCAAAATGACTGGTTCTAAGATGGCCCCATTACCATTGTAAAAAAACTCCACCCCTGGTGGAATCTATCAGCAGCTTCAAAACACATTCAGGAAATGATGAAAAAGTAGGTTTGTGGAACCAAGAAGCTCCTCCCTGCAGCTCTGTCACACTTCGTTAACCTACAAAGAGACAATAGAACGAGGCTTGGTGCGCGTTTCTGTTAATTTGTTAAGCGCCACAAAAATGTTGCACCTTCTTTTCATGTGTAATCGGGACAGGACGGAGGAACTTTAACGTCGGCTGCTTGCCGTATCGTATCCTGAGCTGTTTTCTGGGCTTGACTTGTCTTGCAGTAATGCTGAATCTCTCCTTTCACTTCATAGCAACACTGCGCTTTTGTTAAAGCATAGCAAGGTTCAAAATGCTTGAATACAATTCTTCTTCTTCCTTATGATGGTGTGTTGTGTTGATAAATGACACCTTACTTCAGTTCTTGGAAATACTGTATTTGTGAGAATATAGTTGATTGATAAGTTCAATATAGAGTCTGCCTTGGGAAATGATCACTGTTACAATGGAGCCACTCAATGTTTATTAAGTCATAGTGTTAGGTGGCATGCTCAGGTTGGGTCTTTTCTGTTTAAACCACCTGTTCTGGGACTCAGTCCCGTGTGTCAGAGCTGGTTATTGTTGTCACAACAGAATTTCCATCATCCTTGTCACAGCTGTAAGTTTTAAAAAGGGGATGGTATGTATTAGTTTCACATCATGAAATGTGTAGCACAGGCAGATATGGTGGGTGATTCAATGTGAGGTTGTACATGTCAGTGAAAAATGGAAACGCCAGGGGAAAAAAAAACGTGAAAATGCTGCTCTTCCTACATTTACTGATGAGTAATTTTTAACTGCGCCAGTTAAGCATGATTGCTAAATATAGATTATTTATGCTTTCCTGTATGTATGGTTTTTCTTTTAAACTGATATTTTTCCCCCATCCTATTTTTTCCCCTTGCTTAGTTTCTATGGTGATGAGGTTGCCGGAGATGGTTGCCTAGCAACCGCCTCTGCAGCAGAGCTGTGCAGTGGTGATGTCACCAAGGCCCATGCTGAGGCAAGCTTTCTGAAATGGAGTAGAGTTAGACCCTCAGCATCAGTACTGAGGAGCAAATGAGCTGCAGCTGTCCATTTGGCAGCTGTTACTGCCACCTGGAGATGCTCTGCATGGCTTCTTCTGCCCTGGTATTTTATGAAGCAGGTGGACAAATATTGATTAGTGTTAGAATGGTTATGAGTGGCACTAAATTAGATTTGATTAATTCATCTATGATATTCAAAATGAGCACCTCCATTTGTAGTATGCAGTCTTGTAACTCGCTATTTGGACAGTGTTTCAGTATATGATGCTGTTCCGGTCAATAAACTGATGGACACAGAGCTTCCTGCCTCCTGTGTTACTGCTGATGTTTCTTGTGAAGACTTGCTCATTCATGACAGTCTTGTTTGATACCATCAATCACTTGGTTGATCAAATTGTCGTGCAGCGGCTGTCTGACCACTCATATGTGCGTGTGTGGGATGATCTTGTTTGAAACGCAAATTGTGTGCGTGGGCCTGCTCACAGCCAATTTTGTAGACACGCTTACTCCATATGGCCACGAACGCTCTTTTTGTTGGTGGCTGGGCTCACACTTGATGAATGATGAATAAGTCTGGCACACGTGTGTGCTGGGAAAGCCAGAGGCACTGTGAGATATGTATGTGTGGTGTGTGTGTGTGGTGTCATTTAACCGTCTGTCCTGGGTCTGAACCTGATGCTTCTCTTCCTCATTTAGGAGGCTCAACGGACTGACACATTAATTGGCTCGTTTGCCTAACAGAGGAAAGTCAGCTTCTCTGGCTCTTGATCCAATTTGCATGTTAATGAGGCATGTTTACGTTTTAAGGCTCTAACCACAGCCTGCTTTCCTGGGACTTGAACCCATACATAACAGTGACGTAACCACTGTGCTAATGTCTACAGTGAGGTGAAACACTGCATGTAATTTGTATAAAGTGCCTTGGTGCAATTTTGTTGCAAAAGGCACTATACAAAAAAAATGGAATTTTATGTCTCGTGGTCTCCTATGTGGTGATCTTGCCTCGCGTTTCCCATTGGGTGGGATGTGTGTGTGCATTGCTCCGAGCCACAGTCAGGAGCCATGGCTTCTCAGATTATCTGTCAGCTGCTGCTTGGCTCGAGGCAGCTGTCAGTCATGCCGTATTAGCAGAAGGTGCCCATGCTTCCATGGTTACGGACCACGGGGAGCATCCGGCTGGCACTTGCTGCATGACCTGGTTTCCCTCCAAGCCGCTGAGTCACCCAGCTGTAGATGATATGGGACAGGATAGGTACCCATCAAGGCTTGAGGGTTCTGCCAGCGGGCATTTTGATGAATTTCAGACATGTGGTCACACTTCCCAGTTTCAGTACCCTCGTGTTTTCTCTTTTCTACCACAATGATGTTTTGCACTAAAAGTGGACGTGGAATTACAGGTGTTCTCCCATGTGACTGACCAGTGGGCATTGTTGACCAGTTTATACTGGTATCCAAAACTAGACAGTTTTGTATTACTTGCAGAGCAGCAGCTGCAGATGTCGGCGACAGCACTCCTCACAGGTTATGGGAAGCGGTCCATGGTGCCTGCCAGGCACAGGCTTTCTCTTGAGCAAACGTATTGACTTACTGACAAGTGGCCATGAGACTTTTTTAAAATACCAGTAATGTCCTACTCCCCAAATAACTTGTCAATGTCAGTCCCTTCAGTACTGCACAAGCTGCCAGCATTATTTCCTTGTATTTGTTGGATATGGGCTTGGAAACGTGTTTTATTTTTTAATATATAAAACAGTTTTTTACTTTAACTGTAATGATATGTGAATCTGTTCTGGGATCAGATGACTTAGTGCATTTGTACATAACAAAATTAGTGTTTAGGAAACCTCCCACACACTGGTATGTGTACACAAACACACACAGACACACACACACATGAACACACACACAAATTGCATCTGATTGGCTGATCTGTGGTGCAAAATTACCCTGTTTTGCTGTAATTAATAACTGGCTCCTTAATTATTAATGCAACCTGTTCAGTCTCAGGTAATGCCAGGAGTCTGGCTGCATGCACAAGACTGCATTATTTTGCATTTGCAGTTGAATGACTAAGTTCTTTATTGAACAGTTAGGCTCTCTAACCGAGGGGTGTTATTGGTGTTATCCAGAATGAGGCTGCAGTGAAGCGTTTATTGTCCGTGGTTATGAATGAAAAAGGATTACGTGTTTTATGTGTAGGGCTCTCTCCGGGCCAGCGTGACTCATGCGGGATGTATTATTTATCACCGGCAGTTTGCTGAATAGCTTGTCCTGTACTCTCCATATTTGACCAGGGTTTCCCTGGCTGTTCTGCCATTGCTGAGGATACAGGAGGCACGAGCGACCTGTGACAGAGGGAATAGGGACACACTAGAGGAACTGGGGGGGAGTAGATGGAGGGAGCCTGAGAAAGTGCGGAAAGATGGAGAGGATGATAGACCTGAGGATGTAGCACTAAAGGGACTGAGGGTAAAATGTTACACGTACAGTAGCTGTATTTATAGTTACCTGCAGTCGTGCAGGTATCTTCACCCTACACATATCTGTTTTCATAGCTTTAGAGGTGGCTCTGTGAGTGTATCTCAAAGTGACCGCGGGGCGGTCAGTGTGGGAGGCGTGTTGGCGCCTGAGCTGGACCAATCGGGAGGCAGTGGTGTCAGGCTCTGTGAGACTCACCCGAGGAGGCTCCGCTCCCCCACCGCTGGTTCACGGGCACATGGCCCTCGCCGCTGACTGACACCGCCCAATGTACGGAGTACATTTTTGAGCCGTTTTTTGTCCCACCAAGTAAACCTTTCTGCTTCTTCACTAAACCACTTTTCTTATCAAACGTCCTGCTTTCTGGTCTTGTCTGAATACTGAGGGACAAACAGTAAGTTTTAAATCTGTGTAGGAAACACACCATTATAGTTGCCTTGGTGTTTAAAGAATGATTCTAAATAGGTTGTCAATATAACGTTTTTCAGTATCTCGCTGTAACACATCATTTAGACAAGCTCCGTCATGGATAATGGTATAACAGTTTCCCCACTGGCACAGATGAGATATACGAGAATTATGTGCTGCCCATGTGTCTAAGATGTATCATGTACCTCTCCGATGGCTGTGCTGAAGTAATGCACACTGTCTCACGGAGTCCTGCTTCAATAATTCAGCGAACAAGTATCTCCTGAAACAAGAGGTGACCCTGCGGCTGTCCTGGGCTCCTCCACACACCCACAAGGGTCCCGTCTCAGCTCTGGCCTCACTGGGTCTGGACCCTGCAGCTGCCCTGGGCTACTCTGCACACCCACAAGGGTCCCGTCTCAGCTTTGACAGAACTGAGGGGAGGGAAAGCTACAGATGCCAAGTCACTGTGTGTGTGTGTGTGTGTGTGTGTGTGTGTGTGTGTGTGTGTGTGTGCCTGTGTGTGTGTGTGTGGGGGCAGTGGGGGGGGCAGTATAAGGTACACCCCCCCAAAAAAAACACATTAATCTTGCCTTCCTGTCCTGTGTGCCTTGGGGAAATCAGGAGTTTTCAGCTCATGTCATTCTTTAAGGAACAAAAGAACATTTTTATAAAAGTTTTATTATTAATATATAATTATAAGAGCTGTTTACTAATCAAAGTGAAAATTATACATAACAGCACCGCCAATGTGCTGAAATTTTATTTTTTGTCTTTCAGGTTATCCCCAATTTACCAATTGGCTATGTACAGCCCTCTACTGGAAGAATTTAGTATAGCGGTAGCTGCAAATGCAACAATCCTTGTTCATGTTCAGTGAAGAACTGTTTGGATGCCAAGCTTATTGTTTATGCGTGATGTCCTTCTTAGACACTGCTGAGACTCCTATTGCCTTGACATATTGTGGAACAGGACAAGACTCCTGATTGGCTGACTGTGAGCATGTGATACATCTATGCTTATCAGAAGGCAGAAATTTTTCCACTGAGCCCAGGATAACCTCAGGGTATTGAAAATGTCTGTTCCTTTTTTTCTGATGTTTTGTCTTCTAAAACAACCTATTATGCCCCGTTTCCTAAATCTTTACATTGATCACTGTGCAGCAGATGGAACTAGACAGACAGCATCAGATGGAAAACAAAGAAAAAGATAAAATTATTCTCATTTGGCAATCTTTCTGAGTTTGCATCTGTTCCCTATAGAGGTGATAAAGCCACTTATATACCGTGCACATACAGGTAAACAGACATGGGTGGGTACTTATGTAAAGCTAAAGTGTTCTGTACAGCCAGTAATGTCACCAGACTTGTGATCAGATGAGATGGGACCTATAATTTAACATTGGGTTCAAAATGGAAATTACTTACTGGGACAGCCTTGAGTTTTCCCCACATTGGGGTCACCATCTGTGAGATTCAGGCTCTTCAGATGAACCCTCCTGTGTTCTGAAATAAAACCCCTTCTGTTCAAAGTCAACACAACTCAGTCCAAAATAGAGAATTGGGGTTTTTAGGGTGACTGCATGCAGGACACATGAGTGTAAATGTGTCCCATCACAGTGGAATCTCAAAACTCTGCCGCTGCGATGCTGACGCGGCACTGCTGATGGTTTTCAGATCTTGTTGGGACTTGCACATTAAGAATAATCAGAATCTCCTGATATGACCTGCCACCATAATCAATCCATCCATCCATCTACCCATCTCTCTATGTATCCATCTTATCCATTTGCTGCTTATCCTGTGTAAGGTCTTAGACAACCTGGATCCTATCCCAGATAGCTTAGGGCAAAAGGTGCGGGACACATTGGATGGGGTGCCGATCTATTTCAGGGTACGTTTGTACACACACACACACACACACGCACACACACACACACACACACACACACACACACACACACACTTCGTCATTCATTAAGGGCAATTAGGAAACATTACTCAGCCTACAAAGCATGTCTTTGGACTATGGGAGGAACTTGGGGTGCCCAACAGAAACGTGGGAGCAACCCAAGCACCTGCCGGAGTATTCTGGATACACTTTGATGGGTAAGGCAGGACGAGTGCTGTCTCCATGCATGATGTCATAAAAGGAATTGTGCTGGGCGTAGCCATTTATCCTCTGGTCTGTTGTGCATGGAATGGTGCATTCCACTGTTCAAAAAATGGAAAATGCAGTGGCTCATTCAGTCACGCACAGGGACCAATTTTGGGATTCAATGGTAAATGTAGTCATGATCCAGGACATTAAAAGTGGGTCAGCTGCATATACAGACTCGGCCCTTGGTTTACCTGCTGAACTATCAGACGCTTCTCTCCTTTGTGACTTTAGCAAGCACAGCCTTTGTATTTTGGATATTTAAAATGAATCCAGAGTGGAAAGTCTGTCCCAATGTACCATGCTTATATGTCACATGGAAGACAAGCCTTGAGAGAGGGGAGCTATTCTCCTACCTGGTCTGTGTGAACTGACTGAGCGCTGCATCTTTAGTGCAGGCTACTTTCACAAGCAGTATGGCTCTGTTTGGACATATGGGCTACAGTGTCGGGTTGTCGGCAGTAAGGTTGTAACTTTTCCGGAAAAATAAAATTTCTGAATTTTTCCGGAAAAAAATTTCCAGAAATTTCCGAACTCACAACCCTAGTCGGCAGCCATCCTGTTACTATAAAATTCAGCACTGAGAAGCAGACATTAACCATGCTGCCCTTTCTCCATTGAGCTCAAAGAAGGACAAGCGTAGAACTAGTTTGTCAGTTTAGTTTAATGTCACAAATGCGAATTACAGGCAGCGTGCTCATCAGGCTGAGGACATGGTGTATCTATCTACTTTGAACTTGTGAGGTTGACTGCAGTATTGCAGTGTGTTGCTAGTTTTTATGTTAATAAACAGTGCCATCTTGTGGTAAAGATGAGGATTGTGTAGGTTCTTCTAAAGCCTTGATTCTTAATTTTTGTAGCATACAGCAGTATTTTGCTAGTATAGAGGTCAATCATGTTAATTCCAAACGTAGAACAAAATACAAAAAAGTTTTAAATGTGCTCATCTAGTGAATTACATTACAGCCTTGTCATTCTCTGTTCTCTAAATTAAAGGTTGCATGCAAAGGGTGTTCTGGTGAGATTTGTTGGGGGGGAGGGAGGGTTACCTGCCAAAGGGGCTAGAGCTAGGGTTAGGATTTGGGCAAGAAGATGGGCTGGAACTATGCTTAGGGATTGTGGAAAGAGAGGTGCTTGAGCTAGGGTTTGGGTTCAGGCCAGGAAAAGGCTTGGTGCTAAAGTTAGGGTTTTAGTTAAGAGAGAGGCTGGAGCTTGTGTTAGGGAGCTAGGGTGAGGATTCAGGCTGAGAGAGAAACTGCAACTAGAGTAAGAGTTTCGCCTGAGAAACACCCTTCAGAGTTAGGACTTGGGCTGAGAGAGAGGCTACAGCTAGTTTTAGGGTTTGGGCATGGAAAGGAGATAGGGTTAAGGCTTGGAGAAAGGCTCAAGGTAGGGTTAGGGTTAGGACAGGGGCTGAAGCTGGGGTTAGGGCTAGGGCTAGGAGAGTCACTCAAGTTATGTTTAGGGTTAAGTTTAGAAAAGGGGCTCAAGATAAACTTAGGGTTAGGCCTAAGAGAGGAGCTGAATGTATGGTTAGGGTTCAAACTGAGATAGGGATCAAGCTAGGATTAGGTTTAGGGCTATGATAGGGGCTTTAGTTAGGGTTAGGGTTAGAGCTAGGAGAGGGGATCAAGCTAGGGTTAGGGTTTGGTGTAAGAGAGGGGCTCAATGTAGGTTTAGGGTTATGGTTAGAAAGGGGGCTCAAGCTAGGTTTGGAGTTAGGTCCAGGATAGGGGCCCCGGTTAGGAGAGTCACTCAAGATAGGGTTAGGATTAAGGTTAGAACAGGGGCTTAAAATAGAGTTAGGGTTAGGGCTAAGAGAGGGGCTGAACCTATGGTTAGGGTTCAAACTGAGAGAGGGATCAAGCTAGGATTAGGTTTAGGGCTATGATAGGGGCTTTAGTTAGGGTTAGTGTTAGGGCTAGCATAGGGGCCCCAGTTAGGGTTAGGAGAGTCACTCAAGATAGGGTTAGGGTTAAGATTAGAAAAGAGTCTCAAAATAAAGTTAGGGTTAGGGCTAAGAGCGGGACTGAAGCTATGATTAGGGTTCAAACTGAGAGAGGGATCAAGTTAGGGTTAGGTTTAGGGCTAGGATAGGGCTTTAGCTAGGGTTAGGGTTAGAGCTAGGAGAGTGGCTCAAGCTAGGGTTAGGGTTTGGTGTAAGAGAGGGGCTCAGCGTAGGTTTAGGGTTATGGTTAGAAGTGGGGCTCAAGCTAGGTTTGGAGTTAGGTCCAGGATAGGGGCCCCGGTTAGGAGAGTCACTCAAGATAGGGTTAGGATTAAGGTTAGAACAGGGGCTTAAAATAGAGTTAGGGTTAGGGCTAAGAGAGGGGCTGAACCTATGGTTAGGGTTCAAACTGAGAGAGGGATCAAGCTAGGATTAGGTTTAGGGCTATGATAGGGGCTTTAGTTAGGGTTATGGTTAGAGCTAGGAGAGGGGCTCATGCTAGGGTTAGGGTTTGGTTTAAGCGAGGCGCTTAATGTAGGTTTAGGGTTGTGGTTATAAGTGGGGCTCAAGCTAGGGTTAGGGCTAGGATAGGGGCCCCATTTAGGACAGTCACTCAAACTGTGGTTATGGTTAAACTTAGAAAAGAGTCTCCAGATAAAGTTAGGGTTAGGGCTAAGAGAGGGAGTGAAGCTATGATTAGGGTTGAAACTGAGAGAGGGATCAAGCTAGGGTTAGGCTTAGGGCTAGGATAGGGCTTTAGCTAGGGTTAGGGTTAGAGCTAGGAGAGGGGCTCAAGATAGGGTTAGGGTTTGGTTTTAAAGAGGGGCTCAATGTAGGTTTAGGGTTATGGTCAGAAGTGCGGCTCAAGCTAGGTTTGGAGTTAGGTCCAGGATAGGGGCCCCAGTTAGGAGAGTCACTCAAGCTAGGGTTAGGATTAAGGTTAGAACAGGGGCTCAAGATAAAGTTAGGGTTAGGGCTAAGAGAGGGGCTGAGTCTATGGTTAGAATTTAAACTGGGAGATTGTTCAAGATAGGGTTTGGTTTTGGACTAGGAGAGGGGCTCCAGCTAGGGTTAGGGTTAGGGCTAGGATAGGGACCCCGGTTAGGAGAGTCACTCAAGCTAGGGTTAGGATTAAGGTTAGAACAGAGGCTCAAGATAAAGTTAGGGTTAGGGCTAAGAGAGGGACTGAAGCTATGATTAGGATTCAAACTGAGAGAGGGATCAAGCTAGGGTTAGGTTTAGGGCTAGGATAGGGGCTTTAGCTAGGGTTAGGGTTAGAGCTAGGAGAGGGGCTCAAGCTAGGGTTAGGGTTTGGTGTAAGAGAGGGGCTCAATGTAGGTTTAGGGTTATGGTTAGAAAGGGGGCTCAAGCTAGGTTTGGAGTTAGGTCCAGGATAGGGGCCCCGGTTAGGAGAGTCACTCAAGCTAGGGTTAGGATTAAGGTTAGAACAGGGTCTTAAAATAGAGTTAGGGTTAGGGCTAAGAGAGGGGCTGAGCCTGTGGTTAGAATTTAAATTGGGAGATTGTTCAAGCTAGCGTTAGGTTTTGGACTAGGAGAGGGGCTCCAGCTAGGGTTAGGGCTAGGGGTGGGATAGGGGCTCCAGCGTTGGAGTTAGGTTTAGGACCAGGACAGGAACTCAAGGGTTAGGATTACAGTTTGGTTTATGTTTCAATTTAGAATTGGGGTTTTTATGTGCTGTAAAGTGCAGTAAGTGCAGTTGATGAAAAACCAGATGTTTGTTCTGCTTTGCTGTAGCAATCCAACATTTCTCCACATCTGGTGTTTAGTTGAACAATTATTGAATATTTATTCATTTTTACTTCAAACTCTGGATTCTTTGAGTTACACCTAGCAAAGGGGAATGTGCTGTCTTGTTATTAAATCTATGTAAATCACACAGGATCCATTGAATAATACAGGAGAACTATTGTCTGGTGCCAGCTTTAAGGCTAATTGTGTTCACACTTGTCTTACTGGATCTCAGAATACTGCCTCTGAGATCCAGGACTTCTAAAGAAGATAAGAAACCTTTTGGTGCTTCATTACTGGTCATTCTCCAGGCACCTTATTAGTTCTGTCACTTTTCTAATTAAGAATTAGAAAGCATTTCAGAAGGTGTGAATGGAGAGAAGGTCAAGTGATTCTTCTCTGTAGCAGTCTTATCAAGTAACTGTATTGTGTTGTTTTTATGCAGGTTGCCTGTCTCACTTTGACAGAGATTGTGGCTTGATGCTAGCAGATACTCTGCTGCTATTCCAGCCACAGTAAACCCCATCATCTTATTGGTCAACACTTTGGTGCCATCGGTCGGTCCAAATGTCACATGCCCCTGACATTTGGTTTTCTAACCTGTTTGTCTAATGAAAAACAAGACCCACATGGCACAAAAATAAGTCAAGTTTGCATTTAAATTTTACAGGAATTGCATCTTCAAGTCATTTCTCATGTGTGTTTTTAATTTAATACACCTTTGAAAAAACACAGACTGTAATAAAGGCTTATAACATGTTAAGATTTTGGGAAAGTCTTACGTTCCACAAAACTCCAAGTACATTACAATGTGTACATTTTTTTTCTCTTGAACTCCGCTAATGACATCTGAGTATGTATGTGTATCTTTTTTGTACGACTTTCTCCTTTTATCTAGACTTAAAACCCTTTTTATGTGATTTAATTTTTTTCATGCATTTTGAAATGCTTGATAAATTGTTAATACTTGGATGTCAAGTGTTTCTCCTTAGAAATTAAATAAGATTCTCTGTTTGGTTGCTCTCGGTGTGGTGGTTAGCACTGTTGCCGTGCACCTCCAGGCCTGGGGTTCAATTCCTGCCTTGGGTCTGTGTGTGTGGAG
>JABJVR010049021.1:6039-22919 GCA_025773905.1 Chitala chitala | reverse complement strand
CATGAAGAATTAAGGCAGTTCTGAAGGCAAAAGGGGGTCCAACCCGGTATTAGCAAGGTGTACCTAATAAAGTGGCCTATGTATGTATGTATAATCAGCCATAACATTATGTCCACTGAAGGGTGAAGTGAATAACATGGGTTATCTAATATTAGGCAGCAAGTGAACATTTTGTTCCCAAAGGTGATGTGCTTGAAGCAGAAAAAATGAGCAGGCGTAAGGAGTTGAGCAGCTGACAAGGGCCAAATTGTGAGGGGTAGATGACTGGGTCTAAACATCTGCAAAACTTAAGCTGTTATGGAATATTCACAGTCTGCAGTAGGCAGGACATGTCTAAAGTGGTCTAAGGAAGGAAAACCGGTGAACTGGTGACAGGGTTATGGGTGGCCAAGGCTCATTAATGCACGTGGGGAACAAAGGCTGGCCTGTGTAGTCCGATCCAATAGCAGAGACACTGTAGCTCAAAGTGCTGAAAAAGTTAAGGCTGGTTGTGACAGAAAGGTGTCAGAACACACAGGGAATCTCAGTTTGTTGGATATGGGGCTGTGTAGCTGCAGACCGGTAAAAGGGCCCAAGCTGACCCATGTCCACTGCCAAAAGCGCCTACAATGGGCATATGAGCATCAGAACTGGACCACAGAGCAATGGAACAATGTGGCCTGGTCTGATGAATCGTGTTTTCTTTTATATTGTGTGGATGGCTGGGTGCGTCGCATACCTGGGGAAGAGGTGGCACCAGGATGCACTAAGGGAAGAAGGCAAACTGGCAGAGGCAATGTGATGCTTTGGGCAGTGTTCTGCTGGGAAACCTTGGGTCCTGCCATTCATGTGGATGTTACTTTGGCATGTACCTTGAACCTAAACATTCTTGCTGACACCCCTTCTTGGAAACGGTATTCCCTGATAGCAGTGGCCTCTTTCAGCAGAATAATGTGTCCTGCCACACTAAAAAAATGGTTTAAGAATGGTTTGAGGAAGACAACAATGAGTTTGAGGTGTTGACCTGACCTCCAAATTATCCAGATCTTAGTCCATTCGAGCATCTGTGGGATGTGCTGGAAAAACAAGTCCGATCCATGGATGCCTCACAACGTACAGCACTTAAGGGTTCTGCTACTGACAGCTTGGTGCCAGATAACACAGTATACCTTTACAGGCCTACTGGAGTCCATGCCTTTATGGGTCAGGGCTGTTTTGGTTACATAAGGTGGGCCTACGCAGTATTAGTAGGTTTTCATTATGTTATGGCTAATCAGTGTATCCAAAAACAGTTGGGGAATAGCTATAGAATTGCCAGGAGTCTGACCTTTCTGAATGGATGTCATCATTGTCATCATCATCATCAAAAGTTAATAAGTGCTATTAAACCACATATATATATATAACAGTGACTTTCATTTACAAGTGCAATTATTCACATAAATACACATAAAGTATTATCAAATGCTCTTCAGATCACACAGGAAGAACTGATGAGAAAACTGCTTGTACTGAACACAAAGAAATGTTATTGTTCTTCTGTCCACTGGTGTCTTTAGAATGATTAAAAAAGAAAGAGGGCCAATCTTTTTATTTGTTCTGTGCAAGTCTTATGCGAACCTAGAGCTGTCTGTGAAGGTTCTGGGCTATAACTTAGTTCCTTTCATTTCCTCCAGGTTCTCTCTCTTCTGATGCCTTTGCCTGCATGAGAGGACTGTCCATGTGACGCTCCAGCCAATCAGTAGGCCAATCACCGCAAACACTGCCGACACCCATGTGGGCAGCTGTGACGGGCAGACCAACGGCAAGGGTGTGGTGGGTGCCTGAGAGGAGGAGGTTGTCGTTGTGCTGGTGATGGAGGGTTGTGTTGGGAGGCTGGGGAGGCTGTTTCCTCTGGTGAAGATGTATGGTTGGGCCTGCCAGACAGAAGTGCAGCAGAGACTTTAGAATTTGGCCCTGGCCTTGCTTATTGAGAGTTTGAACTTCTGCATTTTGGTAGCTGCTGCTGTGTGTGTAAGTAAAGACACTTTGTAATGAAGCGGCACGGTGGCATGGTGGTTAGCACTGTCACCTCACACCTCTAGGCCTGGGGGTTCAATTCCCACCGTGTGTGTGTGCGTGTGCGCGTGCCTGCCTGCCCTGTGGGATGGGCTCCAGGCCCTCCGCAACCCCCACCAGGAATAAGCAGTATAGAAGATGACTGACTGACTTTGTAATGAAATCCTTCCATGGCACGACATTTGTAGGCCATTTCAGAAAAATGTGATCGTGAAGTAAAATCAGACTAGAGAACAAATCTGTCCTGAAAGAATATTGTGAGACATATCCTGAGAGGTATTCTCTAAGAGAGATAGAAACGTTTGCCACTGTATTGTATATTTCCAGATTTTATCCAGTGTCAGAGTCACTTACTGACTGTATCAGTGGGACTCACCTCCGAAGGACACTTGATCTTGTTACGGTCAAGTGTGAAGTTATTGTACACGTGTTTCCTGCCCACAGGCTCCAGCTGTAACAACAGCATTGTCATTAAAGTCATCTTTCATTGTACTGTCTATAGTAACACCCTACCTGTGAAACACAAAGATATCCCTTATAAATATCCCTGCCCACATGTGCCTTTACCATGTTGTTCCAAAGTGAGATGGCCAGCTCTGCCTGAGCCCGCTCGCTGAAGTGGACACAGTCTAAAGAGAAGTAGCTCAGGTCTGGTTTTCCATCCTGGAGATGTACACATTAAGTGAATTCATTTCAGTGTATGTTTTAGTATGTATCTGTTTACACTATAATTCTTAAATGTCTTTGTGTGTGTGTGTGTGTGCGTGTGTGTGTGTGTGTGTGTTGTATAAGTGAAATCTGTCTGTGTGTGTGTGGCATGCATGTGTGTGTTTATGTATGTAGTGCATGTGGTGTGCAGTGTGTGTGTGTGTGTGGGGTGTGTGCATGTGATATATGGGTAAATGAAATGTATTGGAGCTGCACTGACTGGACTCAAGGTGTTTATGGTGTTCTGGAAGAAAGGCTGGACCACTGCAGCAAAGTCCTCCCGGCCATCATAGCGCCCCCCAGAGATCAGTCTCTCTGTTTCTGTCTGGTCAGTAAAAGCAAGAGATTAAGTGGTTTCATAGAATGTCTTAAAACTACTATGAAATAAGCTTTCTGAGTGGAAATGAGCTGAATCAGCTGTCTGACACAGACAGACAGACCAAAGAAACCAAGAGCACTTGTTCAACTTGTGTTTCATTGTTTCATACTATCTGTCGCTATGTTAGAATATGTGTATTTTCTCTGTAATGTGCAGAGAAATTATTAGTTTTATTGCTCCAATGTTTAAGTTCTTAAGCAAAAGGTAAAATGGACTGATGTCGTAGCACATCCTTCAGTGTTGGAGTGCATCTTTTTAAGGAAAAGTGTCTGCGGTAACAGTAAGTGTGGCCTTGTCTTCCCTTCTCCTACCTGGTACTCGCGGTTAATTCTCTTCATCTCACTGAGTTCTATGGAATCCTCAGATGGAATTAGGATACATGGACACACATTTCTGCAACATACAGACACTTAGCACTCTGTACTGAGAGATACAGCCACACAAACGAAAAACCTGCTCATGGGTATAGAAATATGACTATTTTGACACACACACACAAATGGCTGGTAGACATAATAAATCAAAGAAGAACCTTTGGTACAAAGAGCAGGTCAGTGTGTCTCTTTTGATTCTCCGCAGGATTTCGATTTGCATGACCTCCACAACATTCACCATCACACGTGGCACCTAAACATGCCACACAAGAACATGCACTGTTCAGTGCAAAAATATGTGCTTATAATAATAATAATAATAATAATAACAACAATAATAACAATAACATTAATCACCACAATACAATTGCTGCTCTTGTTGCGTTTATAGTCAATAGAGCTGCAGTGTAACTGTGCTCCCTGCAATGAGGACACAATCTGTCCCAG
Organism: Chitala chitala; assembly: GCA_025773905.1. Classification (NCBI taxonomy): domain Eukaryota; kingdom Metazoa; phylum Chordata; class Actinopteri; order Osteoglossiformes; family Notopteridae; genus Chitala; species Chitala chitala. Next base: position 18,974 of record JABJVR010049021.1, on the reverse strand, counting down.
CTCTGGACAAGAGATCAACAGGTTTTCTAAGGTGGGGATTTGTATTGGATGAATTGTCTGGCTGTGAAATGCACTGATTCTGGTGACCTCTGGGTTTATTATGTGCTGGTACTATTATATGGGTACCCTGACTGAGGTTAAACTGACTGAACACTATGAGTCGGCTGAGGCTGGTGTAGGATTTTACATGGAAGGAAACGTATATGAATCTGCTACAGTGGGGACATCAAACGATGTCAGGGCAAGAGATTGACTGGTTCAGTGAACCAGGACCTCATGTCTTTTGAACATTGGATTCATTCACTTGGAAAACTGGGCTGCTTGTGTTATTATTGAGATTCCTTTTGGGATGTTGTGCTGGTTACACATATAGATGGATATTTAACAGTACCCATTCCTATCCTAACAGGCCTGCATGTACCAGACACTTTAGTTTACACTAGAAAGCAAGTGTGACTTACGTTGTGGTACAGTAGGTCTAGACTCTGCATCAGGTGATGACTGTAATTCAAGGATGAAAATTTGCCCTGTGGTAATATGAAGATATTACAATTACAAAAAATAGTATTATACATTCACACATATAAGCATTCAGCACTAACACAAACTTAGACTAAATAAAATGCGACCCCCCCCCACTCCCCAACAGTGTGTGTGTAGTTTTGCTATTTGAGAAAATTAATTGTAAGTGTAATGTTCTGGGGAATGGATGCACAGAGGCAGTGGCTGAGTCTACTTGCAGAAGGGTTTATTTGACAGAGGGGGTCAATACAAAGGGTAGAAGAACATCAAATAATAACGACTAACATAGGCCAAGCTCTACACAACAGATCTACAACAACTGGCAGAGGACAGAGGAAAGGAGAGGGTTTATATAGGTAAGAGTAGGTAATGTGAAACAGGTGATAATTATATCATCACTAACTAAAACTTTAAGTGAAAAGGAATCTGCACATATAGGGAAAAGCGAGAAATAGTAGCATCTAGTGGTCAGCATATGCTACTACAGGTGCTGGACATGGCAGAAACCTCTCCACTGTTAAGCACTGGGAAAATTCATATCTGCATAGCAATCATTTACTACAGTAGTTATTCCAAAAATTAAACTTTTTTTGAAAATCACTTGCATGTGTTATAATTTTGTTGAGGTGTGAATATGATGCCAATTCCATTATATTTGGGTGTTCAGGTATATATGTCCAGGTGTTGAGATAGGTACACTATCTTACACTCACCTGATCCAAACAATACTGACAGAGATCACTCATGCCAACATATAGAGTAACCAGCTTCCAGTCCTTTTCAAAGTCTATGTCCTGTACATAGGAGAGAGAGGCAGCAAAGGAAGAGGTGATCGGCAGTATTAGAATCACGCATTTTTGTTTAGGATTCAGTGTAGTGTGGTCTCCCTCCCCACAGCTGCTCAGTGTGTGTCAGTGGAGAGATGACAGTACCCTGTGTGGCAGGACTGACCGTGCTCTCCTTTAGAGCCTGGATGAGGGACTGTACTTGGGCAGGAATTTCACTGAAAGAGACAAGAGTGTGACAGTGAAACTACACATTGAGTGTGTTATAAAGTATGAAACCTGGGCAGCACAGGACCCATTTCTTATTTGTATTGTTCATTGCTCCTAATGTAAAATATCACTTGTGTCTCGTAACAACTGAGTCATATGCACTACATCTCTCATGTGTTGACAAACTACAGTAGGTGGTATAACAGGTGACCAGTCTTAAAAACTATAATCAGTTTTTGTTTTTAGCAAGAAACTGCAAGATTAATATAGCTAGAGTGTTAAAGATACAAAAAATAAAAACAGACGTATTTTGTAATAGCAATGCAAAGTGAGGATAAGATGTGTGGCTATGCAATGTTGGTCTAAAACCAAAAGTTTTTAAAGACAAACAAGATAAGCACAGGAGAGGAAACAAGTTAGAATGAAGGAGGTTCTGAAAGTGAACAGAACTTCTCCTACTTATTTCCTAAACACTGCAAAATAAACAGATACACGTGATACACTGCAAGTGCCTCAGTTGAGCCAGCAGGTGCCACGCACCCTTTTCATTAACCGTGCCTTGTTTCGTGTTTCCCTGTCTATTTTTCTTCTCCTTTATTCCTTTTTATCTTGTCTAGATTTACTTTGTCTATGTTTAGCCTCGCAGTTTCTTGATTGGATTCCACAGGCTTTCATTTCGGGGTTGGCTTGTCTGTGTGTCTTTATTAGGGTAGTGGGTTCCTTTAGCTCCTTGTCAGACCCCTAAATAAAAGCTACGCTTCTCCACTCACCAGTGCTCGGGCGATGGACGTGGTGTAAGCAGGCGCCCATCTGCACTCACCTGGCCACAGCCCCAGACATAGCCATGTTGAATCCCTTTTGCTTTGACCCCTGACCCAGAGAAAAGCCATGAAGGGAGGGGTTAAACTTCTTCAGAATATCTATGCAGGGGAGAAAAGCACCAATCAGGAAAAGGCAATTATGTATACAGTGCACACATTGTATGGATGAGAAAGAGCAACACTTCAGTCTTCTAGTAATCTCTGTATTTCCACTTATTCTTTCAGTGTACGGTGGGACTAATGCTGAATAGTACAAGTCCAATGTGGAGCCGTTGTCGTTGTCAGTGGATGGCACTCAAATTCTCTGGTGAGAAATTTTTAAAACCTGAGCCAGCGTACAGCATTGTGCTTGTTTCAGGTGTGATAAGGGTGCCTAGTAAGAACACACTTTGTTGTTCCTGTACACACTCACTGGGAAGCGTGGTTACACTCTCCAGGGTCTTGTCTCCTCCAATGCTGTGGAAAGATACATAACCAGAAATGTTACATCAGTTTATTTCACAATTAGTTCTTGCATTTTGATTTCTGTAGAAGTACAGACTTCACTCTGTTGCTTAACATGGGTAATAATGTGTTGTGTTACATCCCAAAAATTGTTTTACCTCCAAGATACCCCTCTGTACTCAGTTTTCATCTGAAGGAAGTTACTGGATTTTGCTCTAAATCCAGCCTAAAATGACATTCAATAGTGTTAAACAGACACGGGTGGGGATGTGCATATGCAAGATTCAGACAGAACACACTGTACAAGATTCAGACAGAACACATTGTACAGGGTGGATCAACAGACGTCCATATATAATGACAGAAGAACATAACAGATGAACAACGTGATACGTACAACTGTGAGATTAAGAAACATTGAACTGTCTGACCCAGAAAACAATGATTAAAAAGTTAACACATGCAGTCAGACTTTTATCAGCATATGTTCAGCTTGCTCACTGAAGGTTTAGCTTATCTATTTAACTTTCCACATTTTCGCTAATACACTGCAGTGAGACAGAGGCGTTGTTCACACACTGCAGGAGCTAAGTGACCGAGTGGTCAGCTCTGAATCCTCTAGCCTGTCACACACTAGGATGCTGCTAAAGACATGAGCAGGTGAGTTATCTCAACACTGCATGGATGCATGCACCAGACGCATTCAGGCAGGCCACTGTGCATTGGGGATGCTGCCACCACACTTATAACAAACAGCCACTATGTGAAAATTGTTACAAGAAAACGTCAGCACTCTCTTTATTAAAACTATGATAATTATCATTGTCATGACAAACAGCTTGATCCCACTGGTTTACTTCCACCAGAAAACTTAAATGGCATGTACCTTCTCACATCTATCTTCACAATTTCAAACACTCACAGTTGTAGAGTCTCCCAGTGCAGCCACCACCTTGACGTCAGCAGGCCGCAGCTTGTGAACTGAAATTCAGAGAACCCAGTGTTACGAGTCCTGCCTATCCCTACTCACCTTTCACACCTGGACATCAGTGCAGATGTAGGAAAGTAAAATCCCTACAGCAGAAACCCCCCAGTATTCAGAAAAAGGGCCTGATTAATTCCCCAGTAGGGGGCTGTCTAGTCTCCAGCTCAGCTGGGAAATCACTTTGTTTGATAGTTCTATGCAGGCTGTGGTCACTCATTTTACATGGGCTCAGAAGAAGGATAAAAGTAGGATAAGCGTGAACAGCTGGTCAGTTAAAACTTCATTTTCTGGATACCCAAGTGAAAAGGAATTCATATTGTAACCAGGAACCCTACCCCAATAACACAAGCTTTATCGAAGTGTCTGTGCATACCTGAGCTGGGAGCAGGTCTGGAAGGGGTCCGATCCACGCATGACAGATCACTGCCCCAGTTCTGAACAAACAGAAAGTGTTTACAGAACCTCAGAGTCATAATCATTAATGTTAAACAACAACACTGGTGATGAAAACAGCTATATGTGCGATGTCATAGCAACAATATAATGTAGTAGGCAAACATTCATATGTTTAGTAATTCCTTCAGTTTCAAACTAGTAAAAATCCCACCTGCTCAATGTCCTTGATGCTGTATTGTTGTGGTTTTCTTCAGGTCAGCAGTTCTTCACTATAGTATTTCTTTATTAATCTCTTATTAGTCCCACAAGGGGGAAATGTTTTCACTGCATTTAACCCATCCCCTGGGGCAGCAGTGGGCAGCCATTGCTCAGTGCCGGAGGAGCTAGCATCATGTGCCTTGTTCAGGTACACACCTGGTGCCTGAGGTGAGATTCGAGCTGGGAGACTTCCACATCCCAGCCTGATGTTCTACCCATTGAACCACGAGGCCACCAAAATTACTTCTCTGCATTTAACCCATCCCCTGGGGGGAGCAGCAGGCAGTCATATGCAGCACCCAGGCAGCTAGTGCTGGGTGCCTCATTCAAGAACACACTTGGCTAGGCTGGTATTTGAGCTGGGAGACCACTGTGGTTCAGCCTGATGTCCTACCCATTGAGCCATCAGGCCTCTAAAATAAATATTCTTTTTGCTAATTAGTAGGACCTTAACATTTACAGATTCAATAATGTACAATATTCTGAGGACTACTGTGCCTCTTTAGTCACTCAGTTTCTCAAGGGTTGCTTTGTGTTATATTCTGACAAATATTTTGCCAAAAAAAAATCATCTCTAGCCTCATTTTCCACTACCACACATACAGCAATATGTATGTTAAGAAGTATTATACAGCACAGTTTTCAAAAGATGGACGTCCTTGCTGCAGGGTTAGCATAAACTCAGACAGACCAGAGTTACCCCGCCCCTCAAGATTAGCACATGGACAGTGGCATGCTAACACCTCTGCTCTTACCGTGATTGGTGGTGGTGTCGGAGGTGCATCCTGGTAAGTGTAGTTACTGTTCTGGTAGGTTCGTAAAAAGGGTGAAGTCTAAAAACAAATAACAACACACCGGTCAAAGTGTAACCTGAGTGTTTTTCACCCAACAAACCATTTCTACTGACTGCACTTCCTGTTTCAAGGCATTAATGAGAAATCTGTTGCATACCAATCAGGTCAATCAGAGGTCAACTTGTAGCTCACTGCTTTTGGCATGCAGCATTCTGTCAGCGCTGTGAGCAGACGCCCCCTTTAAAGTTACCTTGGTGGGACACTTGAGAGACAGGGTGGAGTTGAAGTCCTGCGTGTGGGTCTTATTGCCCACAGCTTCCAGCTGAGGAAGAGACAGACTGTGAGACTGATGTGTGCTCACTGTGACACACTGTTGCTAACATGGTTTATTATCGAGCATGTGAAAAGTGGTTTGTAACATAGCAGCTACATGCTAACGGGCTGTGGGCACAGATAAGAAGTTAAGATAGACAGTCAGTGGGTGGGATTTCCTGACTCACTAGAAGCTAGACCACTTCTTATTGTTTGCACTATGTACAGACCTACTTTCTGTCTTTGTGTACTGTGTATTCTATTAAGTAGTTTTGTGCTGTTCTTTTTGTTGTTTTATGTAGCACCTGGTGTCCTGGGGGAACATTATTTTATTTTGTTGTGTATTGTACCAACTGTATACAGCTGAAATGACAATAAAACCACTATCCTATCCTATCCTATCCTGTCCTATCCTGTCCTAGAGCCGTTGTTACATTTACTTATTTACTTTATGTAGAGCATGTGATCACACTTCTCAGTTTATTTTTATTTGATGTATCAACAGTATCCATATAATGGTGCTTTTGGGAGAGTTTTGTCTTAACGTGGTAAGAGGGTTTTTGTCCCCGAGCCCATGTTTAGGCCTTCGGATTACTGATGCTGGATGAGACTCACCATGTTGTTCCACAAAGCACGGGCCATCACCGTGTGGGCCTTCTGGCTAAGGTGGAAGCAGTCTGGGCTGAAGTAAGACCTGTCAGGACGTCCATCCTTATAGATAGTGAAGTTTAAAAATCTCATAAGAGCATTTGTATATACATACATACATACATACATACATATGTACGTACATACAACATAGTTATTAAAAAACATGAATAAAATGTTGTGTGAAGAACACAAAGTTGACAAGTCAGGTTGAAAAAACAAAGGCGTCTCATTCTTGTCATGCCATTTCTAAATTCACTCATTCATTCATGCATGAATTTGTTAACTTGTCATTCTTTTCATCAGAAAGACAGATACAATAAAACTGGTTAGAGATAAGGGGTAAATAAGAAAGGTGCAATGTGCCATACCTCCAGTAGGGGGAGTATCACCTCTCTGAGTAACGGCTGTAGCACCACAGTGAAAGAAGCGTGGGTGTCATAGCGACCAGACTCCACAAGCTGATGCAAACCTCGCTGACCAAAAGAGAAACCTCATCAATTATTATATTAAAAAAATATATGAAAAAAAATTGTAACAAAACAATATATAAAATGTACTCCTTTAATTGTCTCAGTAAAATTTGGTGGTGGGGAAGCTGTACCTGATAGGCTCTGTTTAGGTTGCTCAACTTCTGGTGTTCAACTGTGCCATCTTTTGGCGAGATGACACAGCGACACAAAATACTGAGAAAGACAGAGTTGTCAACAAGAGAGCATTATGAAGAAACAGGGAGAAAGTTCAATTATACAACGTGTGAATGTAGCACGAAAGATAAACTGTGATATGTAACGGATTTCTATCAGAACTAAACGTACTATGAGGACTTTGATTACAGTAAATAAAACTACTTGGTACAGTATCTCACTCATACCATAGACCAAATCCATGGTCCTAGCATTTTGGCCCAAGATTAGAACTCACTTGACCAGCCAGGTGGGACAGTTCAGAGAGGGGTCCTGGTGCAGGCGTCGCAAAGGAACTATATACAGCAGTTCCACTAGGTTCACAAGGGCTCGCGGTACCTTCCGGAAACACAGAGACAGTGAGAACTGAACTGAGGAGCAGGGAGAATAAAAGGCTTCTTTTTTTCTAATTCCTACCTCTTTATGGAGGATGTCCAGAGCTTGCTGGATTCGGGATACAAAATTCTCTGCAGAAAAATAAACCTGCAAGAGAGATGAGAAAATGAGGAAGAGGACAAACACCATTATTATTGAAGGGTAAGGTGCATGGGGAGCTCAGTCCTCTGAGGCAAACAGAGGTTCTCAGGCAGCTCTGGTACTCACAGAATGTGTGCACTGGTCACAAAGGTCATTGCTTCCAATAAATATGGTGATGACCTTCCAGTCAGCCTGGAAGTCAATGCGCTGTGTGGAAGCAGGGGCAGACAACAGAGGTTGGGATGTAATGTGACGTGTCATGTGTGCATTTGCGTGAATGTTCATGCACCAGCGTACCTTTGACTGTGTAATACTTTTACAGCTTGCGTGTATTTCTAACATAATGCAGGTCGGCACAATGTGCGTTTTTGTCTATCCAAGTTGAACGTGCATGTGCTTGAAAATGTTTGTCAGTCATAAGAATGAAAACCTGAGTAGGTATTTTGTATGTATGCCTGTAAACAGTTATGTAATTTGTCTTTATTTTTAAGGAATGGAATGTAATTTGTACATTTACTTACTGAGTCATTCTTCATTTTGTCCACAAGGGTGCGCACCTGAGCAACCAGGTCTCTGCAGGAAAATATTGTCTTGCTCAACCAAATAAAGGCACACGAACAGATAGAGATAGAGAGATAAAGAACGAGCAGACTCACTCGCTGGTTCCTCCTGCAACAGCCTGATTGAGAAAAGCATTGGGAGCATTCTGCTTTCCCATGCCTACTGAGAATCCAGTCAGTGATGGATTGAACTTCCGTAGGATATCTAAGTAAACACAGAAACATGCCCCAGCATAATTAAGAAGCAAATATAGTACGTGATTTCATTGTTATATGACAGGATTTATCTCTAGGATTTAGTGTTCTAATATTGTATTGAGACATCCAGTTATTTGTTTAGAAAAACAAAACTATTGTAGATGAGCAAAGTAAGAACAGAAAGTCATTGGATGTTTGATACTATAACACTAACATTTAGGGTTTGCTTTTACTTTCTTTGTATTTTGAGATCACTCCAGTTAATGACAAATTGTACAGCAGGCATCACTTTAATAGCATCTCTGTAAAATCGCTGTTCTACTGAGACAGCACAAGCAAAGCCACGGCTGGGGATGTGCCACGTGAGTAGCATTACAAGGACTCACTGGGAAGAGTGGTAACACTGGTTAGGTTTTCGTCTCCACCGATACTGAAATACACAAATGTAAACACAAACACACACATCACACACCTTCTTCCTTTTATAGGTACATTTTTTTTCATCAGTGAAACAAACAGTAGCTCTCCTGTACTGAGCCACTTAAGTCGAAACTGCATGTATTCAATAATGATCCGGGACAGTAAAATGTGTTTGTGAGTCACTGCACCTCCAGGACAGGCCTCTATACTGGCGCAGGACGTCCAGCAGGTTTCCAGGAGCTGAGCCAACCCCATTGCCTGCCTGTCAGATAGACAATACAGAGATAATCACACAAATAAACACGACAATCGTCACAACATTAAAACGGCCTTTTACACAGAAAACAGCAGGCAAAGGTGATCACGGGCAAAATCACGGACAGACTGACTCACCGTCAGAGAGTCTCCAACTGCAGCCACCACCTTAATGTCTCCAGGGCGGAGGGCATGAACTGAACAACAGAGAGGATGAAGGAAGAAATGTCACAGCTCCTACAATAAGACATTGTGAACAAGCTGTGTGTGAACTGGGACCAGTAATCCGACAATGTGCCTGACAACAGACTGCCAATTGGCACTGTAGGAGTATGTACTGTGTGTGTGTGTGTGTGTGTGTGTGTGTGTTGGAGGCAGAGGTTTTACCTGAGGTTGGTATGGAGTCAGAAGGGCTTAAATCTTGACACAGCAGCTCACTGCCCATAACCTGATAATGCACAGAGAATCCAGTAACATTCAGACCGCCTCAGCTAGAGGCCCATCAGACACATCCAAAGCTGCAGTGACACTCGTCAACTCAAAATGCTTATACCAAAGGCACACTAAGACATGGCAACTGTGTAACGGGACTTTTCAAAACTGATGTTTCTCTCAAGAGTAACTTAATAAAGGGAAAAGAATCAATATAAGAAATGTACAACATGTATTCAATACTCCTATTTTAGTACATCGATCTTTTTCCTATTTGAGTTCTGCTGTGCTTCTAAACAATTTACCCTTGCTTGCCTTAACCTTTTTACATTATCATCAAATCAGAAGAGACCCGTGTTCATCAGCAAAGCAAAATTCAACAAAGCATCACCAGTTACAAACTAGGTAAAAGGCAGGTCTATGTATGAGAATTTCATTATGACAGGATTCTGCACATGTCGCAGGTGCAGCTACTGCATACATGGTGTCTACAGTGACATCTCAAATTAGCATAAAAATAAGCATCATAATTGTCTCTGTGGATCATTAGACTCACAGAATCAGTGGGAGTGGAGTTGGTACTGTGCCCCCCCATGCCATGGGTGTGTAAACTGGTCTCTGAAGGGGAATTCCTCACTGTCCGCAAAAAAGGGCGGTCCTAGAAGCAAAAGGAAACAAACAACGGCAGTCTTTTCAGGGAAGTAGAGGTCATATGTCACAGAAGTGCGTACATCGCTACAGTTTTGGTCCTAAATCCCACTTTCGCCACTATTCCTCCATTTACGCTTACTTCGGTTGGGCATTGAATTTTGATGACGGCGTCGTCGTTGACAACTGGCTGCTCATTTATTGGCTGCAGCTGAGAAATGAAGAAACGAAAACCATTACAGCAGTGTGTATATCAGTCAACGTTACCTTTCTCCCACAAAGGTCAGTTATTTGTGACTCTCTAGACTCATAAATATGTGGCAGTCTGCCTTATGTTAATAAGGATCAAGTTTCGTTCAGCTGGTGTGTGTTAAGCATACCAAGCTGGCCCATAATTGTAATGCCAGGTTGTCTGCTTGCTGTGAGCTCAGCTCGCAGGAGGAAGCTTCATTCTCCTGTGAACAGTTTGAAGAATTACAAGTTTTACACTTTGTCATCCTTTGTTTTAGTCAAGCAATATAATTATATACAACCCCAGTTTCAATCAACTAGACACTTGTTTGCAACTTGCAGCTTACAAGAAAAGAGGTTGAGTCTGTGTCAATGGGAGTAGAGTGCAGCATTACAGTGAAGTCGTCTCGCATGCTATACCACTCTCTCTCCAGCAGGAGGTAATGTAGAGACTTCTGAAAAAAACACATCAATGCACACATACAGGCAATTAATAGAACTGAAGCAAAAGGCACATTGTGGAAGATAACATTTGACTTTGTGAATAAATGGGTCAAAGTTTAGTACCCAAGCATACATACTGTGGGAAATTCAATCTAACAGTAAAGACGACACACTCACAACTATGTAAAATAGAAAGGTACCTGCACGGCTTCATTAAATAGCACCTTTCTCAGCCTGATTTCCCTTTCATTGTACGTCTTCTCACAATGGCATATCCTAACAACAAAATTACTGTTAGAACCACATTCTTTCTGTATTTTACATAGTTATGTGTCAGATTAGGGCTTAGCCAAAGACTGCTGACAGTGCATGCTGAGAGGCTGAGCAATCCATAATAAAACACAGCTATCAAAGAGGATGGGTAGTAAAGGAATCCCTGAAAAACAAGGTGACTGTGTAAAAGCTTTATCTGGTGTTAAGAAGTGGGTAGATTCTGTGTGAAGAGCACCTGACTCACCTCTCCTGCTGATGCTGAACAGCTCCGGACCGACCTCCCAACACAACAACACTGACCAAGGCATTACGCAACTGCAGTGGCACATAGACACACAGTGAAAGAGACTGAAAGAACATTCTAGAATGAGCAAACAGGACAACACAGGATTGACAACATAACCATTCATGAAATTCCCACATCAAATATGACAACGTTTGATATAACTGTGTATAAGGTTGACAGAAAACAATGAAAAAATGCATTCTGTGTGTAACTGTCGTAGTGACAAACAGTTTTAAAATGTAGCTGTCAGCCATTTTCAGCAGACGGCTCACAAAGGAAGCTGCATCTACCATCTGTGAGTAAAACGTACATACTGTGCACAGGTAAAGCACAAGGCTTACTGAGCCACTAACAGAACAGAGACATAAATAAGTCTCGTAAAGTATCTGACAGGATTCTTGATTATAATAAGACACGTTTCTGAAAATCCCTGGGCAACATCTGTCATTCTCCTCCCCCAAAAAATAAATAAAGAGGCCATGTGCAGGCTTCTGGTGGCTTGGGCTAGCCATAAATACTGCCCATAGGAAGAAACGGCCCTGCTAGACATAAACCCTCACAGAACAGCAGACAGGCTTAAAAAAAAGGTCACACACACACACACACACACACACACACACACACACACACACACACACACACACACAGTAAGAGCAGAGCATTAGCCAGTCAGCTCACCTCTTTGAGCAGAATCTGCAAAGATTCATCCACTAGATCTACAAGTGTTTTTACAGAAACGCTAGCCTGAAAAGTGGGGAGAATCATGTGACTTTTAATTTATAGATGCATCTTTTTGCACTTACAAACAGTAGCAGCAGCAGCACACACAAGATGCTAGTTAATAATTATGTACAATATGCAGATAGTTCTCTGACCTGGTCTGGACAAACACAGAGCTCTTCGGTGGAAACAAAAACCACAACGAGCTTCCAGTCTCTTCCTGTATTGGAGCTCTACACAACAATGACAGACTTTGCTTCAACTTGGAGTTGGGTTATTACTGCATATTAGAAGTACAGTACGACAAAAAGTACAATTAAGCTCCTTAACTAAGCTAACAGTAAAAAGACAGCTAAATCTAAAATAAAATACTAAAATAAAACTAAAACTATACCACAAAAAAAAAAAATACAAAATCATTACATAAAGAAAACAACATTACATATTTTCCTGGTGAGCATTTTACAGTGTAACTCAACAGGTCTTCCTGCAACCCTCCACATTTTCCTGGGATGGGGACCAGCCCAAAAATTACAAAATGTTGAAGGTCCCTTTTATAGAACTAGAACTGAAACTAAACTAAAACCAACATTTTAAGTAAAATAAAACTAAAACTATGAATATGCTTCTTAATGTACTAAAACTAAAAGAGAATTGAAACCTATTATGCTAAACAAAATAAAAATACAAACTAATAAAAATATCACAACTTTAATAGCCCTCACTTGGAAGACAGAAATTGCAACATTCTGAAATGACAAAACGCAAAGTCACTACAGTTAACTATAACATGGATTTTTCATTCCAGTGACACTCAGCCAGCTCTTCGGGGTTGAGATTGAATCTAACATACCTGCTGGGTTCTGAGGGAGTGTAGAAATTCCCGAACTTGTTCGAGCAGAGCCCTGTAAAAACACAAAATCACACTGAGTAGCATGTGTGTGCAGTGGTTAACAGAGTGCCTGTGTGTGCCTGTGTGTGCCTGTGTGTGCATGTGTGTGCCTGTGTGTGCCTGTGTGTGCATGTGTGTGCCTGTGTGTGCATGTGTGTGCATGTGTGTGCATGTGTGTGCCTGTGTGTGCATGTGTGTGCCTGTGTGTGCATGTCCACCTCTGTGTTTGTCTGATTTC
>JABJVR010049020.1:0-22923 GCA_025773905.1 Chitala chitala | reverse complement strand
TTTTCTTTTTTCATTTTTGACCATTAAATGTTGCAATGGAGGATGAGCCATCCATGTGATCATCTTCGGAAAAGCGTAACGTACAAAATCGTGTTTTGATTAAGGCACAAAATTAAATGCAAAGGTGTCAAATTCAGACCCAATATAAAGAAGCATTAACAGAAGAACCTTATGAACAATTCCTAATGCATTTCCACAAGAAACACGAGACGGACCGTTTTCAAATTCAATATTCAACCCACACCAGGAGACAAAGGAACGGGTCAGAGGAGTGGTATGAAGTGCCACCGTGCAGGCGGCCCAGGAGACAGAGGATGGTGTGATATCTCCAAATGTTTGTTTCCGCAGCCAAACCTGAAGCCACAAACGAAAGCAGTGCGTACACACACACACACACACACACACACACACACACACACACACACACACACACACACAGCCCCCCATGATACGAGAGAGAAAGCAGGCCAGAGTCTGGGCATAAAAAACCACATTCAGCAGCACACCTCTGCACGTTATAAAATGTGTTCCGACAGACAATTTGATCTTTGATGAAATGTGTGTTCAGCCGCCGAGTTCTCTGAAGGTGGGGGAAGAAAAAATGACAAAATCACAATCTAAGCCGCACAACCCTCTCGTGGGATTCAAAGGATGACAAGAAATGGCACCGCGTTGAGAAAGAGACATTCTCCTGTCCCCTTTTAAAGCAAGCAAACACATGCCCAGTGTCAAATCACTCTTCACTTCAGCGGAGAAAGCAGCACGTCAGAAACGGAGGAATGGCTGTGCGGAAAACAAAGACAGGGCGCGCAAGGTGAAACGGTGTCACAGCGCAAGGCATAACCCTGTCAGGGAACAACGGCACCCACAGAAACAAGCGCAGGATAAACAGCACGTCACCAAAGCGTGAAACACCATTTCTCCTAAACAGGACAGGCACTTGTACGCTGGTAATGTTTTCATAAGGAACACCACCTTATCACTTTGGAAATTAAACAATGGAACAACAGCAGATCTCACACACAACCAAGCCTGGGTCATAAAACTGCCATAATCAGATGTGAACACACACGCCTCTTGAGCTGATAGTGGATGTTATCTCGGCACGGCAGCCAGTATCCGCACCATCACGCTGCTCTCTTTCTCAAGTATAAAATTACAAGAAGCCTGCGCTTCAGCTGCGTCTCGGCCATGTGAACGGGATTAAAGAATGCAAGTAGTCAAACTTTATTGGAAACGTGAAACAAAACGGTGAAATTTATCCGAGGGGGGAAATGAGGTCCACCAAGGTCTCATCACAGAGCAGCTGAAGTTTGCTTCTCTGCAGTTCTACATGCTTAAAACAAAAACAAAAAAATAACGCATCTGGCCGCTAGCAGAACTTTAGCTCTCTAATACCAATGTTAATCCAGGACGCTTTGAAAGTAATACTCTGTCTGCTCACAATGATCATTGTCTTAAGGAGAAAGCATTGGTCTAGTGGTGCAAGTGCCCTGGAGAACCGCAGTTTGGTGGTCTGTCCTCACACAAGAACAGTCGCCTTGACGAGGCACAACACCGTCCAGGTTCCACCAGAAAAATTCCTCACATCTGAGGGGATTAAACGTTCTGGAATGGAAGCTGTGAGGTGCTCATGAGAAGCAGCTGACATAGCACAGCGGAGTGGGGGTTGGTAGGGTTCAGGTTGGGGGTCTGCAACAGGTACCTCACATCAGTGTGTTCATTCATTGCACTTAAATCAGCCCCGCCAGCTCCATCCAAATCACAGTTGGTTCATGGTACACATCCTGGATGCCTCCACAGACTGTGCCTTCATCTGACACAGCGTTTAACACAGGTGGAGCACATATAACACAGCTCACACTAGCGGCACTCAGAAACCTTGTAAAACCATCCAAGTTGGAACCATTAAGTGCTTAAGATGTTAGAACCGCATTGAACTATCCTCGTGCAGATTCGTGGCGTTTCTTTATCCACGTCCCCTCAACAGTCTTGTGTAAATGGCTACACGTGACACCAGCTTCTGTTATGGTGGTCCACACCCAGAGTCATCTGCATGACTGACACCTGATGGAGGTAACTACACCCTTGACCGTGGGGGTCCCCGACTGAGCTAAACAAAAGCACCACCAACAGCACATCCCAAGCAATACTTAAATGAAAAACCATTTCAATGACACCAATTGCTTAACTCTCTCCCACTCCAAAGCTTTCTCTTAAAGAAAAACACCATCCATCCACACAGCTAATGAATTCAATTACGATAATCAGGCACTGAAGAGCACACGGCAGGCAGCCGAAAGCAAGAGGAACAAACCCGAGGCATGGCTAACAGGGCCGTAAACCCCGTGTCTACCATCAATAAATTAAACAACATCAATAATTCATCTCAATCCAGACTCACTTGCCAGTCAGCATGAGAGCAAGGAACAAACAGCTGAACATGGAAAGAAGCACCCAGATCACTGTCTTCTGCAGCAGAAATTTATCATTAAAAGCAGTACAGCGCTGTCGAAGAGGGGTCAACCGCTCTGGCTCCGTTTGCGTGGAGACGCTCACGAAAAGCCTTAGGACAAATCAAATCGCTTTTCAGCACTTCAAACCCTACCAAGAACGAGAAATTATTACAGCTATCTGCAAACTCGTAATTAGCTCGTGCCAATCATGCAATACAATATTAATAATGGTAGGAATATGTTCCAAAATTCATAGCTCCCCATTTAGTGCCGGTTTATCTTTAGACAGAGAAATTAAGATAAACATATTATATATTAAGCAGATGATGAAATATTAATATCGTGCAAAAAATACTATTACGGGACATGGATTCTTCTAAGAGATAAGTGGAGCCTGCCCTATGAAGTGAGGGAAATACATTTTTAACCGTTTGCCTTACAGGTCATTTAGCAAATATTTGTTCAGATCGTGGGGTCACAGGAATGTGGGGTTCAGCCAGGAGACCCCAAAGCACCAGCCTGTTCCTTCTAAGACCCACTTAGCAAGGAACACACTGGGTCCCCCCTGCCTTTCACCAGTAACAGTTTACAGCTTTGACGTGTGCTACGTTCACTGGGAGGGGTCACGTCCACACTATACACTTGGGAGGCCAGGGCTGGCAGTGCCCAACGCTGGCCCCGTGCCAATGTCGGACAACGGACTAGCTGCATTCAAATGTGCCCAATGCACCATTCAACGCATCACGACTAAAAATTTGATAATGGCAACTTCCAATGAGAAGCTACTGACTGACTGTGGGGGTAAAAAAAAAATCAAGCCGCTGCAAAAAAGATCTAACAGTTGAAACACAATCCAGCACAGAGAACAAAGACAAATACATTAGTCAAGGAGTGTGCCAACGTATGTTAGGCCTTAACTTGCACTCTGACATATATCACTGGCAGCGTGACAGGGGGCTTATTATGTTGAAAATAAGTATAGCCTTCTGTTAATTACCAGTCACAGAAGTCTATGCCTTCAGGGGTTACTAAACGCCCTCAGCACTCTGGGAGGTGAAACAAAGTCACGGGGGGGACACCTCCTGGAGTCTGTGCCCATTGGAGGATAAAGCTTTGCTTTGCCATGCCTAAGTGCAGGAAACCCCGCCCTCACCAACATGCAACCTGCAAGAATCGTTTGCACTATTGTTGAATTAATCTGATAACATTGCACTCACAGAAGCGGCATTAATCCAGCACCTTGTTTTTAGTGCAAAAGGACATCTTTGTTTGTGTCTGCTTGTGTTTAGAACACAAAGACTGACTGAGCTGGAAATCCTGCTTTTCTTCAAGGTAGAGTAAAATTAATGCATCAATATGTCCACTTTCAATTTAAAAATGGAAGCTCATCTAACTTTTCCTTTAGCACCAAAGCATAGTGGGCTGATCTCACCGTCACCGTGTTTATCGATTTCATTCTCTTTCCCGCGAGGGCGCCGACAACAGCGCAAACGCGGCTCAGCTCCCTTTGTGTTTTTGAGGCTGAAAAAACGGTGTCGCTTTCTGAAGAGCGTAATTACACAGGAAAAGCGGAGTGCCCACACGCTCACCTGTCCAGGTACTCGCCTGCCCTTCTGCTCTTCACTCTCTTACAAAGGAGGATGAGCTGAAGATAACAAACCAAGCCACACCAAAGGGCCTCTGTCTCGCCACGCTCCGGAAAACACGCCTGCCTGAGCTCGGAAAGGGGGCAACGAGCTCTCCTGTCACAGCCGAAACGGACACGAACTGTTCGGAACCCTCTACACAAACTAACACATGGCAAGGCTAAAACAGGTCAGGAAACTGCCCTGACTTGAAAGCCTAGATTGCAACACGTTCCCAGACAACACAACAAACGGTTTGGTGATCGTGTTTGTGCTGCTCCCAAGCTGTGCAGCTCTCTACCCTCTGACATCCGCTCTCTTACAGATCTGGCCCGTTTTAAACCCAAATTAAAGACTTCTTTACATTGGCTTTTAGTTGCCAGTAGTGACCTGACATCTTTCATTTGTCTTGCTTCCTAATATTGTTTTATTCTGTTTTTTTGTGTGCTTACTTATACTTCTTACTGTATGCCTCCTTTTATCTGATCTGTAAAGCACTTTCAGTGGTTATAAAGTGCTATATAAATAAATGTTGATTGACAACATACTAAGCTACAAAAAGATGGCTTTAGTTAATTTAGCCTCACATAATACATAAATGTACTGAAAGCTGAGCCGGTGGACCCAGGTACAGCAGTGAAGGCGAGTAGCTCGGCGGCTAATATCTCAAAAACCTGCACCTTCTCAGCCCAGACATGGCTAAGCATGCCATTATTCTCCGGTACAGATATGGGAGGGCAGTCCTGCTGTGATGAGCTGAAGCTGGCCTCATTACTGGCCACTGTCAACAACTGTGACTTTGCAGATGCGGCATGTTTGGTTCTAGACGCTGCATTTTATCTGCAAGGGTTATACACACAGAGGCTGGCCACCGTGTTGCTGTGCAGAGAACATGGCTGCTTAAAAACACCCACCCCCTCCTCAGTGCTGTTCCCAAACCCCCACACACTGAGAATGAGGTGTGAAGAGAATAATGTACCTTTGCCAAACTGAGACAAGTGTGACAGTATGTGTGTGTGTGTGTGTGTGTGTGTGTGTGTGGTGGGGGGGGTCCAGACCCGACACTCTGAAGCCAGAGTGCCACACCGGAACCGCTGCAACGCAAACACATTAAACACGCGGCTCTTGGACCAATGCATTACTGACTGGAATCCACAGGGGGTCCCATCCTGTTGTACCTCTAATATGGGATACCTAATCAACACCGCCTGTAAACGACTGATAGCAATTTCAGAAAGTAGTATTAGCAAAGTGACATGTACATTTTTTAAAAACAGGCAGCGCAGTAGTTCTGATGACTCAATAAGAATGTTTATACATGTTCTAAAAAACAAAGTCATGTATAGAACAGGTATGATTAAGACTAATCTGTTTAAACCTATTTTTAGGAAGCTTGTGTCGGTTACGGTGCTGCAATGGAGGGGCGGGTAAAGGGCCTCTCCTCCAAGCCTGTGTCTGATCACCTGAAGTCATGCCTTCCTGAGCCACTGAAATTGCCAGGGCACAGAGCGTCCGGCTTGAGCTCCTACAGCCAGACCCAAGTCTGCAGCAGCTGGGGGGAGGGGGGTTATGGGAACATGTCGCTACGAAACAGCAGGTCATGTGCAGTGCAACACTCATTCAGAGCATCTTCTCATAAATTAGGCACAAGTTAAAAAAAAAAATAAATAAAAAAATTCCCCCTTCACTTTGAGTTTAATTAAAATGTTTGAGCCTTTAGAATGAAAACGGCTCTAAAGATTCAAATGCTAATTTCCCTCTTGCTTTATTAGTCGCCTCCTGAGTGTTACGGAGCGGCTCCTCTCAGAGCCGAATGGGGTAAACAACCCAGCGTTTACCACACAAACGAGCAGCATTTTAATTGGATGCCCCAGTCAGAGCTGCGGATGGAAAACTCCGGATGGAAGCATCGAGTCGTCCCCTCAGCACCGCATGTGCTCGCTTGCCAGCCAGACGGGGCGGCGCGACACGCCTGCGATCACGCGTGTGCGCGGATGTCAGGCACAAGACAGGTATGCCCGCCGGGGGTTCCGCTAGGCACGTGTGCACGTGACACATGCTCACGTCTCACGCAGGAACAAGCCAACGTGCGGCCATCTGTGGCCTGTCAACGTCCCACAGCGTCACGGAGACATCCTCATGTTCTGCTCACGCCAAACGTCATTAGTTACAAAACGGACACTCGTCTCCACCATCAACACTGCCACCAGAAAGCGTACCGATCATCCGTGTCTTAAGTGATCAATGATTTCCACAACAACCCAACACTACATACGGCCAACAGACAAGCCAACTTCTGTTTAAGTTCCGTTATTAAGATGAGATCCCATATTTTTAATTTAACTGACATGTTTACATACCTCTCCATATGTGTATAGCAGAATTAGAAATCTGTTCACACAATTCATTTATGTTTAATTTAAACGGAAAAAAAGTCTGCAGGCAATTTCAATTGATTACTACAACTGGCACATTTATTACATGATGAATTTCATCCCGTCTCTTTTCATAATCAGCGAATTATTTCTTTGGGGGGGGGGTGGGGTTTGATGACAGACTGCTGTGGTTTAGAGCCCACCACGTGCCACCCCGCCCTCTGGGTCGCGCCCCACCCCAAACGTACCTTGCTCCAGGATGATGAGTTGAGCGCTGGCCTGGATGTTCCCCGCCTCGTTCTCCGCCAGGCACTGGTAAAAGCCCTCATCTGACTTCACCAGACCCAAGACCTGCAGGTTGTGCTCCTTCTGTGGGGGTGGAGGAAGGGGGGAGGCACAAAAGGGCTTCACACTCCATCACACCTTTTAACAGCAACCCTGCTATCCCTAAACTCCCCACCAGCTGTTCATATAGAAAATGTGACCTTTAAGAACCTCCTCCAAAAAACATGACCAGCAGACAAGTTGTAAAAACCCCTAATGTCAGCATAGAGGTGCATTACTGTCTGTCAGCGACAGGCCACTGTGTAGCTGCGGCACCTTGACTTACACGAAGGACAAAGCCACTAACATACTGCAATTCTCAACTTTTATAGAGCGGGCCAACGCACAGCGAAGTCATTTCTCCACGCCAACTGTAAGGAGCAGAACCGAACAAGGGGTTAGCGCGACCCAATCAATCATCGGTCCGGAATATTTCGCGCAGTGTAATTATCGACTCGCAGCGCAAAAATGCTGGCAGGGGCAGACAGGGGTGGCGTAAGCAAGAGCGGTCGTTAATCACGCCAGCAGTCGAGGAATCCCCTCACGCGGCACACGCGCTTTTAGACAATCGCGTTTCAGGAATGCGCAGGCGTGACCAGGCCAGGCACCCCGGCTGTGACAGAGATCAGCAGCACCATTGCTTTGGATAACAAAAGGCGAGGCTTACTGCACACACCAGAGCGTACAAAAAACCCACAACTGTGCCACATCTAAGGTTGTCACCTCTCACAAGACACACTATACTATACAGCAGCAGGGTATGTAGTGGGTGGCACAGTGCATACTCATCCCTACAAACGGGTAAAGCGGAACCCAAGTCATTTTACACAACAGTATCAGACTTACAATGATTTTGAAGTAGTCACTGGGAATGACAGCATCTCCGTTCTTCACCCACTTGACGGTGGGCGATGGGGAGCCAGCGACCTCGCACTCAAACACGATGTCCATGGACTCGTGCGCGTAGAGGTTGACGGGCCTCTTCAGGAAACGAGGGGGAACTGGCGGAGACAACAGCATGGAATCACAGTCTGCCTGCCAGCAGCAAGCCAACGTCCAGCTAAAGGCATTACAATCTGAGGATGAAAGTGAGCACACCCTCAACAACGCAACCGTAACTCAACTGGAAGTACTTTAAGAGGTCCACAACCTCGCAATGGTTTTCTGAGACTAACCAGCTAAGTTCTGAAAAGCACATCTGTGTCACACCTACCTTATATATGTGGGGGCTAAAAAATAATTTAGGGTCAGTCATCAGTCAGTCATCTTCTATACTGCTTATGCCTGGTGAGGATCGTGGGAAGCCTTGAGCCCATCTCAGAACACACAGGACGCAGGGCAGGGGACACCCACGGTGGGGCGCCATCTCACCGCGGGTAATTTAGAGTCAACATTTACAAAACATGAACCTTTTGTACATAAATTGATTTAAGGAAAACAAGGCAATTAATGAGGATAATTCCCGTGACAATATGACAAACGTGCACAATGTTAGTTGAACAGATGCCTTTATATCCCATATACCACAAACACCAACAGATTCGTTAAACTGTGAGTGGTGACAAACTGACACATTCGTGTCTCCTCCAGCAAAGCCAGGGAGGTGCAGAATGAAATCGATGTTGGGACTTCTGCCTTCTGTGAGACATGGAGCAACGTTCCGTAAGGCCGTAAGCTGCCGCTTCTGGCTCCGGGAATGAGCAGCTAACATGCCTTACGGTAGGAATGATTCCAGAAAGCCAAGTTCTACAGCCAAGGCCTTGCTCCAGAGATCTTGGCTGTGAGCACAGGTGAGCAAGTGTCTCCACAGCGAGCCGGCTAGAACAGTAGAGCAGCACCTCCCACCTTTTCTCCGCTAACAGGAGGCGGTGCTGGAGTGAACGACAGCACTGCTGTGCCGTGTCTTATCTGCATGGAGAATCAAACGCTTGCCGCCCACCCCCGACCTCACCACAGACACGCACCATTTACCTGTCAATGAGCTTCAAGCATTTAAGCCCAATCAGACAACTGGGGGGTCAGAACAGGCCAGAACAAGACCTCAGTTTAAACAAACATATGGTGCACAACATTAACCTACACCAGTAATAATACACTGACCATGATTTTTGTTATATTAATAAATTCCACTGAACATTACAACAAATCAGTACATATACACCCTTTCTGACAAAACATTTTTAAAGCAAACACGACATTTCCAGAATAAGTAGGGTGTCCCTAAATGATCCGGTAGCACTGTCCAAAATGGCATTCTGTAAATAAAACGGAAAACAACTGTCCTGCTGGCTACAGCTGTTTACATACACATTCACATTTGTTACAACGCAGCTGAGCAATGTTAGAATTTTAAAACAAAAACCTTGAATTCATTTTTTTCCACAAGTAGCTTTACATGATTCTTCTGACAGACACACTAACATGATGACACAGCTTGAAGAATCATAAAATAGTTCTCGGAGTAAGACCATTGAAAGCACACAAACCAAGCTGTGTTCCTTTTTCAATTTCAAAACTTCAAGCATCTACCTACGCAGTCATTACCAGACAAAAACCTAACTTAGCATGTCCTGTAGATGTAGCGTTACAGACACACGACCACTTATAACCATATTTCAACATATGCTGCCAAAATCTAATCATAGTAGTTAATGGTTTCATGGAGAGAAGAGCGTGGTGCTGGCCTTCCAAGGCTGAGGCTTCCTTTTCTCTCAACACTTTAAAGCTGTGTACCCAACTCTTCGGGGTATACTGAACAAGGCTCCACCACCCCCCAGAAGAAATGAGCCATATAGAAAACAAGCACCTAAAAGGGCACCTTTTACAATCCCAAAGCATCCATTTCCATCTTCACTGCCAGAAGCCAGTGCAAATTCCGAATCCATTACCTCAGCAGTTCGATTCCCTGTAATTTTTATGACCTTCTCTGCAGTCCCCTCCCAAAATGCACCCCCCAGTCCTGTCTTCCCGCATCTCTGCCCCCCCTCCCCTTCCAAGACGTCAAAAAACCCCATCCTTCTGTCTGCCTCCGGGAATCGTCTGCTATGCCTCCACAGTGGGGAGAAAAAAAAAAAAAAAAACAAGTTTCTTGGCGCATTTTTGTTTGTAACTTTAAAGAGGGATAATTTAACGTCTGTTATGTATTGTAACTCTCCCTGCCGCCACTTAGCAGTTATCCAACAGCAGATGAAAGTGCCCCTTTTTCCCCAGCGTGGCCAAATGACATTGAGAGCTTGTGGTTTCTGAAGGATTGTACAGAGGGAACAGCCGCATAGCAGCGCTATGATCCAGAATTTTACCACAGCGCAAAACTTGCTTTGTTGTGAAGGAGCCAAAGCGTATAAAAGCAAGGGGAAAAAAAAAGTTACGTTTCTTCTATGATGTTTCACACATGTTCTGCCGTTACACCCAGCGGGCAAAATATCAGAAGTGAGGGAGCAATGGGGACGCAGCGGAAGGTGCCCAATGTTCCCTTGGACTTGACGCAGTCCCATCACCGGCACAGTCCCAGTCCACCGGCTGGGACTGCCACCTGACATGCATCACAAGCTATGGGCCCGATGCCACAGCAAGTCAGAACTGTCACACATTTTCTCAGTATATGGAAGCACGTGAAACAGGAGCGGATCCACATAACACCATTAAGACAAACGTTGGAAGTGGCCACGTCACTAGTTGCAGTGCTTTCTACTGAGTTGTCCTTGGACTATACATGGACAGCGTTCCTCTTAATGGCAATGCACATCATCTGCTTACTGGCTAGTTAACAAGCTCTGCTCCCAGCCTAATCTCTATGCTTTCTGGCCTTTTCTCAGTTTACCAAATAAAGCCACCGCATCACCTTGTGTGTATAATACAGCTCTGGACGACAGGATAATTTCCTTTGCACTGATTACTTTAACAGCCAACAGGTGGCTTCATGGCAGGCTGAGCCTGGAGGGCCGTGGACTTCCTGGTCATCCCAACCACAGGTATGCTACAAGCGGAAAAGAACTACAAAAAACAGAGAGTAAAGCACAGAGTTTCAATTCACTAGTGTTTAATGACAACATCTCTGATCCTCCAAAAACCATGCAAGGGCATTCAGTAATTTAACTTTTTCACCCTTTTCTTTCAGAGCACCACCTTATGCCGAATAGAGGCTGCAGTATAACAGTAAACACAGCAGCAGCCCTTTGCTGGCCTACACGTTTTCCCTCTTTCCTGACAGATGGTGTGAGTAACACCTATATTACAAGACACTGAGCAGAGATCCATTGGCCCACATCCCGCCCTGCCAGTGCGCCTCTTGCCACAGTCCTGGCCGGAAACCGCCACCCACCCAGCATCGGTTCCACATGGTTTATCAAGGCACAGCGTAGAGTCAAGTAAAGCCGACTGGAAGCAGCGACCAGTTTGCAGCCATGGATATAAACCACGCAGCAGTGACAAAATTCCAGTGTATTAATCTTTGACCTTCATTTTACGCCTGAAACTGCAAAAAAAGAAGAAACACCCAAACTCCTTATACCGTTCCCTCGTGAACTCACAATTATCTTGCCATAACGTTTTGCATAAAACAGCTACGAAAAACAGGAATTAAAAGAAAAATCACCTAAGGGCCTTACGTGCTACAAATACAAACAGACGGAGAATTTTAATACTGAATGTCTTCAAGTTTCAAAAAGGAATTGCATCTCTGAGTCTGAAGCCATTTTGCTTACGTGCCAGTGTTCTGACCTGAGGCAGTCAAGCCCATTTATCCCTGTAATTTAAAAATATATATAAATAAACAAATAATTCCAGTCAGGTGAAATAGTTTGAGAAAAATCAATGTAGTTCATTAGGGCCTTAACAGAGAACAATCCAGATGTAATCAATATTCATACTCTGATTTGGCCACATTCCCCCAGATAACCTCTATAATTACAGCAGGCAGCCTCATGCTCTTAGCTACAATGGGGGGGTAGCAGGGGAAAAAAAAAATAGCCTACAGAAATGTTTGAATGAATTTAACAACAGAGGTTAGAGCCAAGAACTGATCAGTTGTTCAGAGGCAGACCATTTACAGACTGGCTTTGCGTTACGCTAGTTCAGACCCAACCAGAGTACCAACGCCCTCGCGCTTCTCCTGGCTTCTGGCCATCTACGCAGTCTGAGAAGCCCTTGTACTGTCAAGCGCTGGACCCCAAGACCTAAAAACACAAGCCCAGCACCACAAGGGAGGAGGCAGTGATGAATGACTTCTCAAATCTTTACCTGCAGTCCACAGAGGATTTTTTCTGAGAATCTGCTGAATAACACTTGTCAAGTAGCACTGACTGCACTGCATTATGGGGGTGGAGCGGCCACATTGCTCACTGCATCTGCAAAGCATTGTGGGCTGCAGCCACGCTAACAGCAAAACCCTCCCCACCCCGTAAAGTCCCACAGCTCATTGTTCTGTTGGAGGACATCGTGTTACCCTTTTGGATTTCTGCAAACAAAGGCATACCATGGAGAGCGAGGGTCTCAGGGGCTGTGCGTCGACCCGGCAGACGGGCATCGGAATTAGACGTTCTGCACGGTCGGCCCGGTAGGAAATTGAAAGTCACCGCGCAGAGACAGATCGGCACCGTGTGTGGCGGCGCATCTCATCACAGAGTCTAGTAAAAGAAAGGGAAATAACACCTAAGCCGAGGCCTCAAAACATGAGGGGAGACGGCCACGCAAATGTTACACAAACACGGCCATGGCAACTTCGTGGCGTTCAATTCTCATATAAGGGGGCTTGAAACCATCTCCTGCTGCCCTCCCCATTCAAGCTGAAATTCACTTTTTCCTCCCACCCTAACCCTTTCTCACAAAACAGGATGATGGACCGGGGCATCAAAATTTCATACTCTTCAGCAGAGAGGTGAAATTTTTACTGGATCTGAGGCTTTAGGCACAGATGATGAACACATGGAACCAGTAGGCTCTGCTCCAAAAAAAAAAAAAAAAATCACCAAAGCCATTAACCCCCCCACCCCCAGATCTCTCTGAACATGCCCAACAAGCTGCCACCACTCAACGCGGAGACAGAGCAAGGTCAACATAAAAGTACCCGGCCCCTCCAAGCCGACTTACTACAAATCCATCAGCCGAGGCTCAAACGGTCCCAGGTACACAGCCTTTGTTAGACTTTACTTTGGGGGGGGGGGGGGATCTCTGGTCATCCCGCTTTTGAAAAACATGTACTTCACTTCTGTAGATAATAACGCCCAACAGTTTCAACAGCGCCTCTCAAATCCCGGAGTGTGAATATATACCCAGCATGCTCAAATGACCTGTGGGAATAAATCAGCAGGTAGGAAACAAGAGCGTTCACAGATAACAGCTAATTAACCTTCAAAACAAATGGTTTGTGATAACGGCAGAAAGACAAAGCCATGAATTCAACACCCTACACAGAGGTTTAGGGTAATGTGTTGCAGGACTGCTTTAACGCACACCTGCCAATGGTGACAGAGCATGCATTTCTAATTCATTATAAGAAAAAAATTCCAGCAAGCCCCTGCATCTCTTTAAAAGATAAGGGAAGCAGAGGGGAAAAACAACTGCACATCCGGGACACTGTATTCACAATCAGGGGTTTGGATCACTGTCTGAATACAAAACTACCTGCAGCTTCAAAAAAAAAAAGCATACCGAGACAGACTGTGTCTTAACGTCACTATCTGTGCGTTTACAATACTATTTCAGAGGCATAGCTCAGGTAAACAGAATTTCAGGGTGGGGGGGTAAAGCTGATGCCAGTCCATAGGGGTGATGAGGGGGTATGAGTGGTACATCCCCTGAACGGCCAATTTCAGGTGCTGCTGACACACAGAGGCTAATAAAGCAGCAAAGGTAATCCTACACATTTCCACCCCGAGGGCTCTGCACTGTGTGAGAAACAGGACCCACAGAAGCTATAGGAGGTAGGTGACCACACAGCACTGATGGCACCATAGTCCGGCCCCCGCACGATTAGTCACACAACCTGACCCACGGGGACACAAATTTCCCACCTGCACCTCTGCCTCGCACCCTCCCTGTCTGTCACATGGGTCACAGAGGCGGGTCCATTTCCCGAAGGACTGAAGGGGCGGCCGGAGTCTATTACACAGCGCAGGGCTCCGTGAAATCCACCGCCAAGGAGCACGACCCAGGTGATTTCCCATCCTGCAAATTACACACTCCCACAATGCACCAGACACGCTCACACGGTGCACATCGGTCCCTTTGTCGCGGGCCAACTTGTGAATACCACGAATCAGGTAAAATAACTGAAAATCCACACCCAATATGGGGTGTAATATACCAAGTATCAAAAACTGTTCATTATACATGCCTACAAATACTACTGTGCACCTAATATATACGAGTACATTACGAAGGACTCGATTTAACTATAAACCAAAATAAAAATACAGACCAGCAGACAGCCAGGTCTGGGATATTCAGCGCCACATTTTTGACCATCCCCTTGACATTCTAGACACGCAAGGGCTGCCGTTTCCATGGAGATTAAACAGGTCTCATTTACAGGAGGCTATTACAGCTAAGGTAAGAGCTACTACTGAAGCTGCCAGTTGCAAGCAGGAGCACCTCCTTAATTTCGCCACCTGTCATGTAATGCAATGAATGGGGTGGAAAGGTGGTGGTGGTGGTGGTGGTGGGGGGGGGGTTCAGGCTAAGCAAAGGCACCACAAGTGCTCTCCACCTGCTTTTTATGGGATGCGCAGCAGGAGAAACATCAGTCCCGTCACGGGAAGAGTTTGTGCCTTCACGGTTGGCATGTCACTGCTACAAGCGTCTGATCTTCATAATTAGATGGAGGAGTGATCCATCTCACAAAGAGGACCAGACAATAAGGCAGCTGACACAGTGTGAGGGCGTCTGCGGTGAAAAGTGGTTCATCTGGTGGCCTGGGGTGGGGGGGGGACGGTTAGGACTCGACGTCTTGTGTGTAAACAAGGAAACCCCACAGGGTTGGGTGGGCAGCACACCTGTCTGGGCAGCCGGCCCATGAATCAACTCACTGAAGAGGAAGAGCCATTTGGGGGGGGGGGATTGGGGGGGTGTATTTCACATTCATACTGATCACAGGCCCCAGCTGCACATTTCACTCTCTATATCACACATCCGCTATCAGACAGGCGCTAACAAGACAGTTGATGGGCACCTTTTTTCTGACATCCTCGAAACGACGCCGCGTGCCAGCAGGCCCACAGAACACACACCTGATGGTCGTGCTCAAGGTGACCCAAAACATGGGCAGAACCTGTCCAGCTGGACGGTCAGAACAGAGGCAGCAAAGCAGGTTTCTATGAAACATTTAAGTTATAGTGTAGATGTGCTCACTGCCTTCCTCTTTCAAACGTCTGGGAAGATGTACGCTGATATAAAAAACAAACAGGAATGATCCAACTTACGACAGGGCTGTTCCAGCGGCCAGGTTCTATCATAACAAATATAGGCCGGACATAGTATTGGACACAGTATGGTACTGAACTGTCAAAGGTACGGACTGTCACAATCTTCACAGTGGAATCCTACACGTATTGAAGAGTGGTCTTAAAATTCAAGATCGTTCTCCCAGGCTGTAAGTAGAAATATGTCCATAAATGGGAAAAAACAGTCAATGTGAACAGGCACAAAGCTGAAAGTGAGAGGCAAGTCAGCTTCACGCTGAAGTTGAGAGCCTCAAGCTTAACCTCCGCCTGCAGCAGCTAATGAGGGCTCTCTGCTAAGTGGGGCACAGGTCCAGGTCATTGGGGGGGAGGGGGGGCAACAGCCAGCATGTTTCAAAGACACATGTTATGTGGTGGGACAGAACATTCAGTGTCAAGACAGTGGGGTGGAGGGGACACAGACTCCATGGAGTGACACAGAAAACTTCACACTTTACAGCTAGTCACAAATAAGATTGATTGTTAAAACATGCAACATTTGCCACAAAAATGCTTTAAACAAAAGCATATATTAATGATTGCTGCTTAACTGTTTAAATTGTTTTGCGTTTTAATGTAACTTCATGTTTACAAATGTACTTTTCCATGGAAGGAGGAGGGAAAAAAAACCCTACCACCTCACCACCACAAAGGACATTTGTGAACGTTTCCTCGCAGGCATTAACAGACTGAAGGGGGATCGAGAATTATTTAAAGAACCAAAGTTCATGCTGTTTTTCCTCGAGGCTGCGGGCTTAACACAGCAAACATCGATCGCAAAGGTTGCACTGGCACGCGGCGAGGGCGAGCTGCGGCGCGAGGTCTCCCGACTTCTCCGAGCGCGCGCCTACCGGATCACGCAGCCCTTTCTGCTCACCGAGGACATCTTAACACACTTCGGCCGATCGATACAAATCAGGAAGGAAACTTGACGCCTGTCGGCACTCAGGAAAAATAAAAACGCCATAAAAACTAAAATCATTTATGAAATACGATTTCCTGGCAGCCGAATTGAAGAATTAAACTTGCGCCTCCCAATGTTTTGGGTGCCCGATATCTTCAAATGCAAAAAAATAAAAACGCTGGTATAAACTTGGAAAGACGGACAACTTCAAATACAAAATACTGTCACCTGCGCATCACGCTACTTCTTGTGGAAGTTTTTGTTCTTTTTTTTTTTTTTTTTTTTTTTTTTTAACTTAACCCCACCGTTTTTGACGATGCACATTAAGGGAACGAGCGGCCCAAAATGTCGCAGAGTAACATCAGCGGGCGCTTGTCAGGAGGCCTTTTACTGCAGGTTCGGGGACGCTTTCAACGAGCGATTCCTGCCGTCACAAAGACAGGCCCTGAAGCACTCTCGAACGAGGTTTGATCGCGCAAAACAATGACAGCTGAGCACATCGACCTCCCCCAGGGACACAGCCTGACGTTATCTACGTTTTCACTAGCAAGCAATCAGCATTTCGTTAGTCATTTTGCGGAAGTTAGTCACTACCATGAATTGCTTGAGATAAGGACAGGCTCTAAATCATCATCAGCCTTGGGATAGCACAGAGTCCAAAAGGACAAAAGTAAACAAAATTAATTCAGAAGTTCTGTGAGGGGGGGGAAAAAAACCTCTAGGGTGAACTGCCTCTTAAATATGACAAGGTCGTGTTTTTAACAAAAACACTACAATATATGCTCTGAGATAAACAGAAAACGCAGGAAATACTGCTTTCACAATAACAAGCATTTTAAACAACTGGTTTCAATCTGTACTCCTAAATCGTTTAGAAATTGTAATTATAGTGACAAGAACAAGAAAGGAGAATGCTGTCATTCAGAGCTGAATAACAGAAACAAACAGAAGTGTCTGGTAGCACCGAGCAGAACAGCATCCGTGTGACAGTTCTGTCAGGACTCATGATCAAAGGCAGCCGACATGGCCCAGTGGCTCGGGCCAGGCAAAAGGAGGAGAACATTTCAGACAGAGGACCGTACCTTGTACAGTGAGCTCCGCCTGGGTCTGGATGGTTTTGTTTCCGTTTTCAGCCAGGCAGGTGTAGACCCCTCCATCATCTTCTGTGAGGTTGAAGATCTGCAGACTGCCACCACCCACCACTTCGAAACGTCCATCACTTTGAAACAAAGAAGACAGGGGATGGGTTGAGACCGAGCTGAACGTTGACGCCGGAGAACCGGGCACAGGTGCAGCTCCTCTTACAGAAGCTCCGTCATGCGACTTGCCCTTCCCCACTCTCAACACTGACAGTGTGACAGTCACATGCCTTTACACCACTGCAAAAGGCACTGTGACAGACTGATGGCATTGTACCGAGTAGAAATATCAGAAAATGGCACTAAACCAAAAGAATGAACATCTCTTTCACTATAAGCAGAGAAGAAAAATATATGGATTTCCTCTAAATGAAAATTAAATCCATAAAGAACATCAAGGCAGAAAAAGATATACATGGAGGAGGGAAAGATGAAAGACAGGAAATGTCTGAGGAAAGGAGGAGGTGGTGGAACAGGACGAAGAGGACAGAAATGGCAGGACAGATATGTCACCACCAGATGAATGACATTTTCCACAGTGCTCCATCTTAATTATACAACTATATATTCTTTTCCTCTACTGGGAAAGGATATATATAACAGACCCCCCCCACCTCCTCTGCCAGCTCATTTCACAAGTCCATTGGGCACCCCTGTTTCTGAACATTGGCAACCCTGCATGACACTCTTCAGAACCCACACCCACTTCACAGAGGACAGCGGAGCCCATGTCGCGCTGACTTAACTTCCTGTGGAGAGTGACAATGAGAGAGAACTTGTGCTGAAGGGATTGCCGCCCAGCCCGACTCAAACAGTCGGGTATGAACAACACAGCAGAACAGACACTCAATAAAAATATAAAGGTTATCTGTTTACGCTCAGGGTGGAACAAGGCTGCAGTACCCATGAACAAAGAACAGCACTGTACAGTGTGCAAGAAATGTAAAACCTGAATTAGTCCAGCCATTCACACTCTCTCTCTCTCACACACACACACACACACACACAGCACTTTGCAAAGCTGCAAAATCCTTTGGCTAAATGCATTAGTTAAGTGAACAGAGGTAAATGAACAAAGGCACAGAACTGACATTTTCCTACCTTTCTGTGGGATGACGAGGGGTAAACTGAACAGAAAGCCTGTACCCACAGTGTAGGCTGGAGTTAGAACAATCCACAGTATAAAGGCCTATCCTGTGCAGGACACTCAGAGATGGATTAAGGAACCACTGCAGATCTCCTCGATGGCAGACATCCCACTGAACCCACTAGACCATGAGACTGTCTTGGGCCTCAACTGAAACTTAACGCTGGAAATCCAAGATCACAGTATCGGCTGGGCCTGTGCAGGAACGGCATTCACTCTGCACGGATCTCATTACATGCATAAATACCTTTATGGCATTTTTTTTTTCCTCAGAGCTGTTTGGGAGGGAGGAGGGCCTGAACATTCTTTAGTTTTTACTGGAGTAAATCATTAAAAATAACAGGCTGTAAGGCATCAATAGCTGTGCCTCAGCTTTAAACACAGAACAAGATTTTACACACGGCCTGAATGTCACTGACCAGTACCAGTATTCTTTACAAAAGTAAAATCCTCCTGGATTAGAACCACTGTTCACGCTCATCCGTCACACTAAGTGTGAGAAAATGGGAATTCCTGGAATGCCATCCTGGTACTTTGACAAATATAGAACAAAACCTAAACATTTATAAACACATAAAATACAGCACTGTTTTGCAGCTTGCAAACACCTGAAATGTACGCAATTCGTTTTATAACGTTTTGCCTTCCGATTGCAACCCAAACAGCAGAAGCATAACGTAACCCAGTCGTCATTTAACAGGCCAGCAACCATGTGAGAATCCTATCGGACATTAAATTCTACAGGCAGAATTTGTGTTGACCAGCCAAAATTAACTGAAATCCCCAAACCTTCTTTGCAAGCATGACCACGTACAGGTTTATCAACCTCAAACCCAATTCATTTGAGGATAATTGGAAGAGGAGACAACAACATATGATCTTTACAGCAAATGGAAACAGGTGAGAGGGAGTAGATTAGAAAACACATTAAACAAACAGAGTCACAATCCCAGCAGACAGAGTATCCAATTTCCATCAGATTTACAATCTCACTGACAATTCTTCCCCACCTGAATAGCAAGTGTCACAAATAAGTTTATTTTTACATGCCGCTCAGAATGTTCCAGAACACTTGATTTATGAGTCTGCATAGCATTGCTGAGATGCTGATCCTGAGCTCTGAGAGACCTCAATAGGCTGGGTCTGACTGGTACATCAGCTCCTTACCAGCACTGGGACCAAAATTCTATAGCAAGAACAGAACCAAAGCTATCTTGACAGTTAACAGCAAAGAGAGCCATGACCCATGCACTTGTTCCTCCTACCTCAGGATGGTGTCAGTTTTGTTGTACTAGAACTGTGTAACGAAGACCGAGTCCATGCTGGTGAGTGGTACTGCCTTTTGTGACACAGGAACACAAAGAGCTCTCTACACCTCCATTACTGGGCCTTCCTATCCTCAGCAATCAGGTGAACTATGGTGTTAAAGAAGCACAACGTACAACTCCCAGGTTTAGATCTAGATCCATGCGAATCAGCAATCAGCATTCTTTGCAGAAAGTATATTAGCCTTAACAGGAAAAGAACAGCTGCACTAATTACTAAAACGTGCAAAACTGTTAGGTGTGAAATAATCATTGTCAGGCCTCTGATGAAGACGCCCACAGCTGAAGCGCTTAACAGGTTCCTCAGTCCAACAAAAAAGCAATGGTTCTGAAGCAAGCAAGGATCTCACCAGCCCTCCTTTCTGCTTGGCAGAAGAGAACTGAAACATCATTAATCTCAGGGTACACGCCGCAAGGGCAGTGCGCTGTGAAAAGGGCCCTTGTCTGCCTGCAGCCCATAATGGAAACACACACAGGAATGAAACGGATCAACACCATACGCCACGCTGTCTTAATTTCCACCTGAGACCAACATGATGACATTTTAACAGACACGGAACAAACGGACGCAGCCGCAAACTAGAAAGGGTCCACAAGTTACGTTTACCTACGACAGTGGCTGGGACCTGACTTGCGGATGTGGCGAGGCAAGTAAAGGAGTTGTGGGTTATGTCCAGGGGTAAAGAAAACAGACTTGATTATGATCTATAAGCACACTAAGACTTTCCCAGAAGCCCCACCTAGAGAAAACAGTTGGCCTGTTTGTCTTCTCTGATCTGAGCACTAAGAGTTCACTTCATTACACTCTAAACGCACGCATAATTTAGGACCTAAATGGTGGCGAGCTACATGCCGCGCTCGCAAATAAAAACACTTGTTTCCCCAGCAACGGGCTGAAAACAGCTCCTCCCCAAACATTAATAACATCTCTTCAGATTTTTATCACAAGAAGGTGGAGTACCTCCCGTGGCCTTGGCTAGCAAGGCCAGCTGTGAGGAACAGAGGAAGACATAAGCCTTTCTTCTGTACCACCCACAACCCCCCACTCCAGATCTGCAACCTCCATCCCATCAACCCCCATCCAGGAACACCACGATTTCACAGATTTTAATGAGTAAACATGCTCAAGTGTCTTTCGAAAAACGTCAAAGAGGACTGCACAAAATTAATCA
The DNA here is from genome assembly GCA_025773905.1 of Chitala chitala. Classification (NCBI taxonomy): domain Eukaryota; kingdom Metazoa; phylum Chordata; class Actinopteri; order Osteoglossiformes; family Notopteridae; genus Chitala; species Chitala chitala. Next base: position 2,021 of record JABJVR010049020.1, on the reverse strand, counting down.
TTTAACTTTTATTAAATAATCCAGAAGTATTTTTCACCCCTGAGCGCTAGACTGATGGACTGCATTTTTAATCTAATTTATGATAGATTTCAGACCCCTCCTTCAGGGTGAAGTGTTAATGTCTTCCTCTTGTTGCATCTACAATTAGCAGACCCCATGCTGATACATTTCCTACCCTCCCACACCATGGAGGAAAAATTTAAAAATTCCCTGCACTGGTCTGATGAAACTCTGATTGACCCCCACCCCTCCCGAAATCCTTCCTCCAGTGGAACACTACCATTCTTTGCTCTTCTGTTCCACTTGAAACTCAAATTTAAAGGAAGGCCATAAATTTTACATGTGAAACTGCAGGCAAAGACCTGCAGTTAATCTTGTTAATGCTGTTATTGAAGAAAAGAGCAGTTCAAAATTTAAAAAAAATTCTACGCACAGGCTGTTAACCTTGATAAGGGGGTTCGACAGATTTTTTTCCAAAACGATTAAAAAAAAAAAAAAAAAACTGCTATTTCACAACGTCGTCTCCAGAATGGGCAACCTCCATAAGCGTTTAAAGCACATTTAGTTAAGAATACATTTGGAGGCGGAAGGTGACAACATACTTAACCTGAATCTCAAATCAGAGTCAAGGTCCACAATCTCACAGCTAATCATGCAGGGAGAGAGAAGTGTGGGGTCAGTCAGGGGCAGGGCAGCAGGGCACATGCAGGCAAAACAATAATGTCCTGGTGCTCACCGAGACTGGTGGATTACACGCTGCCCGCTGGCTGGATACTCCACCCCTGGAATGGCCAACAGGGCGCAAGCCTTCTGGGAGTGCCAGTCTGCCAGGGACCTCCGCTCTGGCTCTCTCTACTGAGGGAGTGACTGAAGAGCCAAAGTCGAAGTAAACAAGCGAGCGGGGCTGGCAGACCGCGACAGCACCCTGCTGAGCTGGGCGGCGAGACGGAACTCGACAACACGCTGCCACTGCAGTTAACAGGGCAGAAAATCACTGTCGGAACGCCAGAGTCAAGGGCACGCTGGACAGCCTTAATCTTCACATAAGCACAGCCCAAACTGACTCAAATGCACATGCGCACACACACACACACACACTGAGGGGAGAAAAAAAAAATTAATATGTTCTCCTCAAAGGCTGCCTCTCAGCACAGATAAAACAGACCCCTTGACCCTCTAAAAAGTCAGAGGACAAAACCCAGCGGCACATTTCGGACAAGTCGCAGAATGGGCCCTGACTCCTCTGCCACGATAGCCGGCCGCAGGGACCGAGGGGGTGGTTCCTCACAATTCTTGCTGAAGACCCCACCGCCCCCAGAGTGGAAGACGGGACACGTCCGCCTCTCCGCACCGCGAGTCCACCTCGCACCCGCGCATCGCCATGTGCTTCAGCAAACGTGAAGAAACTGCTCAAGTGCCGATAACGGCGGGAAAGGAAGAGACCGGATCGGAGGCCCAAGACTGATTTGCATGCAACCTTAATGCAGTCATACATTATTCATTCTTCTACTGACCACTGTGGAATGTCATGACAACTAATATTCACCATGACAACAGGTACAGGTGAGCTGAATGACTTCCTTATATTAGCTCACAGTAACCTTGTCTCTTCTCAGACGGGTAGAACACCGTGGTCTGATACACCTGCTTCCACTGGACACATAATATGACCATAACACTTTTTGAACAATTCAGGAACTGCTGATCTCAATTTTGACCGAAGAACCTGATATGTGGAAAGATTCAAGATGGCTAGTTCAGCATGGCTAATGCAGGATTTAATGACAGTTTAAATATTAAGGCCATCTGGACTGGCTGTCATCTATGTTTACAGTGCTCTACAACCATATACTCTTCACAAGTGTAAAAAAAAAAAAAAAAAAAATTATATAGTGTGTACACACACACACACACACACACACACACACACACACACACACACATTTTCCCCGTTGATTTTAGGATTAGTGTTATACAAAATGTAACATACATTTGTATTTACTTTTTTACTTTTCAGATCC
>JABJVR010049019.1:0-11267 GCA_025773905.1 Chitala chitala | reverse complement strand
CCACAGGGCTGTAAGGCCACAGGGCTATAAGGCCACAGGGCTGTAAGGCCACAGGGCTGCTGTAAGGCCACAGGGCTGTAAGGCCACAGGGCTGCTGTAAGGCCACAGGGCTATTAGGCCACAGGGCTGCTGTAAGGCCACATGGCTATAAGGCCACGGGGCTGCTGTAAGGCCACAGGGCTATAAGGCCACAGGGCTGCTGTAAGGCCACAGGGCTATAAAGCCACAGGGCTGCTGTAAGGCCACAGGGCTGCTGTAAGGCCACAGGGCTGTAAGGCCACAGGGCTGCTGTAAGGCCACAGGGCTATAAGGCCACAGGGCTGTAAGGCCACATTCTCTCTGAGTTGTAAACACTCAGAAGGACAGAATTAGCATTTATATGAGGCACACAGAGGCCGGTGTCTTCATTGCTTACCTTGTAAATGTTATGCTCATTTAAAACGCTTAGCAAAAAACAATTTCTTTTTGCTTCAGATTGCAGTTAGGAATTCGTGAGGTAGGAGTGCTGAATAAAAATTACAGCTTTACAAAATAAAGACTATCTATTACTACTGACAGCACATGTATCAGGGTCAGATACAGTCATTCAGGACTATAATAAAGGAACAAATGGAGACTAAATTTCAATGAATATAAAAAGTTTCTTCTTGGTTGGTATAATGAAAAATATAGCCATAAAAATGTAATTTAACCTTACTGACATTACAATTTTGTGTCATTTTCCAAATAAACAGCATGTTTTGTTTGCACGACTAAACCTGCACCAGTACGAGCTGTTTTAAGGATTCAAGATGTTTCTGGAAAAACGTCACATCATGCAGTATTGGAGAAATCGCACAACACCTGGCAGCCGTTGGACAGGATTACTCTCAAAATTCACCTGAACACAATATTACAGTGTGGCGAAATATTGTGTTTCTGCCTCTCGTAAATGAATGCAAGACTATTTTGCTTGTGCCTGTAATGCACAGAATAATCAATCAAAACACCGTGTCATATTAAAATACCCTGGAGTTACTAGTGTGGCTGTAAATTCGTCATGAAGGTGTGTTGATTCTTCATTTTGTGGTTTGTAAATGAAAGCAGGTGGATTATTCTGCACTCAACAGGAGAGAAATACGTATTACTCTGATTTACTGGCTGCGATTTCATCAATGAGAAAAACACCAATGAGAAAAAAAGTATGTTTCATTAAACCAGTCACCCCCACCTGCCAGGATGGGGAGGACATTTAGCTGGGTAAGTGTGCTCCAAGCCAACTGTTCATGAACGATACAGCACATGCTAGCTAATTGGCTGTGTGAGCCCATAACCCCAGTAATTAGATCACTCAGCCTGGCGGTGAAACATGTTTGTGTTCTAAATGGCCAAAACCATTTGCACGAACACTTGAGATATTTTCAATATTACAGCTTTCAGTCATAAAGTACAAACTCAGTGATCAAACAACTCTAAGACATTTTTAAAGAAAGGGCAAAAAAAAGATTTGAAGGAAAAACGCCTGTGAATTTAACTGAAACAGAAAAGACAAGGTAAAAAACAGCAAATATGGGGGGGCGGTTTCACCACAGGTAAAGATTGCCCCATCATCTCCCATGGTCTGAGGCTTCCCGATGATGTAAATCTCCCGGTAACAGATCTGATCTCACAGTAGTAAGACTTCAGAGCCACTCTGAGCTCCTTACTGACTTTGAACACTGTCACACATACGACTAGAGTGTTTCATGCTGCTGAAGTTCTTTGCTCTGATCTTCCAGCCTGCTCCTCCAAACGCTTGGCCTGATGAAGAATTTATCTGTGTGCTTTAATATGCCCTGTGGAGCACTGCGCCATAAAACAGCCCTTTATTGTTCTTGTTGAAGAGTCCTTCATCATGTGAATGAAGGTTAAAGGTCTCCTGGCTGGGGCTTCATGCTTGCTTTCTGTGAGATGTCCTATTTATGGAGACACCTTCACATTTTGAAAAAACGAAAGATGAACTTTAAAACATTCATCAATGTGTCCTGAATAAAAAGTTACCTGAAACAACAACAGCAGTTGAGCAAAATGTTGCACAGCTGCCATAAATACCAATACATGCATAGATAAATGAAAAGAAACACCCTGGTGTCAGGCTGAGGGTTGGAGCACAGAGCAGGTGAGACCATGTGGCACTCAGAGACAGACAACACACACTGATGGAACAAAAACCCAGGATGAGGCCACTACAACCACAACTAAAAACATTAACAGACCTTAATGGGTAACAGGGTAACAGACCCTAGTGGAGCTGCCCGCGGAGGGTGTGTAGAGGGTAACAGACCCTAGTGGAGCTGCCCACGGAGGGTGTGTAGAGGGTAACAGACCCTAGTGGAGCTGCCCACGGAGGGTGTGTAGAGGGTAACAGACCCTAGTGGAGCTGCCCACGGAGGGTGTGTAGAGGGTAACAGACATGTACAATGTGGATGACAGTAATTCTTGTGTCTTCATTTTCTACTAAGCTTATGTGGCTGGTTATGGAAGTACAAAATTCCCTGAAGGAAGTCATCGATCACACTTTTTCTCACACAGACATGTTTACTTTTGGTATCTGGTGGCCTGCTACCTAAAATTGTGTAAATTAATTTAAGAAATTAGCTCACAAACATGCTGAATTCATGTGCATATCTTTGTGAACAGTCTGTTCAATGGAAACTTCCGCAGTAGACCCACACACATACCACACTGTAGATCCACAGCATCTCCAAGTCTGCTTTGCACTGTGGGGACATTCAGTCCTTCATAGCTGCATTATCGACCAGCCTGACCCTTGGAAAGGAAGCCGTGTTTGCAGTTTCCATAACGAGCCCTTCGTAAATTCTAATTATGTTTAATTTGTGCATTATATAAATCGGCTACAATGAACACAAGGGAAGGTAACTGCTTGTTTGGAAATATGGGTTAAAAAAAAGAAATGAGAAGCATTTTCCAATAAATTATTCAGACCCAGATATTGATTTGATGAAAACAGAGCTCTGAAGTCCTGTGAGCTGGCTGATTTAGCAGTCCCAATCCCAGGAAAGAGCTGCCATGTATCTGCTTACTGCAAGGCTTTGTACACTGAAACACCACATCGGTCCATAAGTACATCATAGTGACACCAGTGTAATGACCTCAACACAGAAACCAGCAGAGACCAGCATATCCATCTGAAGAGCAAGTGTTTTATTGATTAATCAGTGGCTGTCAAAAAACAAAGTCCAAAAATCATAATTGCAAGTCTAGGCAACACATCAAAAATGGGAGAGATGCATGTGGGAAAGAGGACCAAACTAAGAGCGGAAGGCAGGGACCCGGTCCGAGAGAGGTGCACGAGTCTGGATCAGAAGTAGCAACAACTGACGTGAAGTATGCTGGCTACACAAAATCACCATGGCAACACACATTACCTTACAAAATCTCTTTGGCTCTACACATGGAAAGACTGAAAACACTATAAACAACCTGTCAGGACAGTTTCTCAGGGACTAAACTTAAAAAGAAAGGGTCATGAGCACCCAGACAGGTGGGTGGGTAAGTGCGCAGTACCAAACATATCCCTCTGCCTGGAGGCGAGATGTTTTATGTCAACACAGACTAACTCTTTTTCAGATTCTGTGCTATGAGAACATGGTAGGCGAAAGTCACCTAGGAAACCAAGGCTTTCTCTCTGTCTGTCAGGGTAGTGTTTAACATTATTCTGAAATTCAGTCATCTGTAAGCCAAAAAGATTTTATCCTCATTGCTTTAATTTCCACTGAGCACACAACATGTAAGGTGTTTGGTGATGGGTCTGCCATGTTAAGTAAAGCCCAGCTGGTGAGCCTGGTGGAGGTGATTCCCTGAAAATCCAGACTGTGACTTTCCACCAAGCGTAGGTGGTAGAAATGCGACTGTGTTTCTCTGTGGTCCTGTAATGTGGCATGCAAGAAGCAAAGAAATAACCAAGTGAGAAAGGTGATGAGAGGCTGGTAAAGAATGTTCAAAGATGTGCCTCGGAGGGAAGATGTTCTCCAACAGTATTTATAATTATTTCTGGATTGTCTTGGGTTCTTAACTCTGCCCTGTTGTGAGTTCTGGTGTGATGTGATCTGTGAGTGAATTTCAGCATCTTCCTTTGATCCCGTTTTTGCCGAGGAAGCAGAGCAGAATAGAAAAGAGGACCAGCTATGGGCCGCCATCTACCAAACAGGTACTGTACAAACAAACAGGACTGCAAAAAGTCCTTACAAGTTAAATTTTGTGACAGTTATTCTGGGATGGGCTCCTTTAAAATCACCAAGAGAGCTCTGATATCCTGTCAGAAACCATCCAGGTGCTTTAGGTAATGAAAAGAACAGCAGATTGTGAAGAACAAACTGTACTTCAATCAAACAGGTGATGTTTATGGGGCGACTTGTTCTGTCCGAACCGTACATGAGTTAGCAGAGAGAGAGGACCAGATGTCTGTTTGTTCAGCCCACACAGATGTGCAGATGATTACACCCATCAGGACGGGCAGATTAAATCTGAGAGAATTGTTTACACAGCCCTTCCTCTGCCCACCCAATCTCCATCCAACAATGTGATTCTGAGGCCAAAGTTGGATGAACTAGTTCTGGTCAGGTATCTGAGACATAAAAGAAAAAAGAAAAGTTCATGAACATCACTCATATGCGGAAAGTCAGGACCAGTGTGAAAATGACACTATATTTGGTCAGAGAGACCTAGAACTTCAAAGATCCTGAAGCTCTTTTGAAGCTTTCATGCAAGCGTGAGTCATGCGGATCACGTGATTGTTACAACCTGCACATGAAAAACTGCACAGGTGGCAAGCAGTGTGATAAATGGCATGGAGAGCTGTGGGTTTGTGTGTGTGTGTGTGTGTGTGTGTGTGTGTGTGTGTGTGTGTTCCTGTTGGACTTCTGTGGGTCCATGTCCATCTGTGAACCAGATCCTTCCAGTACTTATTCACAGTGACTTCAGTTTCAGCTCCCTTTCAGTCTGAACATTAACTACCATCAGAAGTACACATGTTCTGTTTCAGCAAAAAAAAAAAAAACCATTTAAAGAAAATATTGGATATCCTTAATTACAGCTTGGTTGTCTACTAAAAATGTTCTCTTCTGTTTGAAAAATCTCTCAGAAGCTACAGTATAAATTGCTACAGCAATTTGTTTTGCAGAAAAACATTTCCTAGGGGTTCTGCTGAACCCAAGTGAAGACAGGGATGCAAAGTGGTCTGGATCAACATATAATAAAGAGGGCAGGAAACCCGAGCTGCAGTGTGTGTAATATAACAGGGGAATGCAGGTCTGCTCCAAGCCTTACAAGGGAAAATTAATGTATATGGGCTTTCAGTTTAATGGAACGAGACACGAGGTCTGTTGTTAACATAAAATTATGGGCATTTTATAGCCCTCTTCACCGTCCTGAGCCTCGCTGGAGGTGGGCGATTCAGTGCAGTTTCCAATAACCTGAAAACCAATTTACAGCCTTTGTGAAGTAAACTTGACCCCACTGAGATGACTAACAGCAGAAAGGGCAGTTCTGCTGCAGATGAAGCTCCTGCAGGAAACTCAGTGCCAGGTGAGGTACCTCCTCCAAAGATGGATGGACTCAGGCTTTGCTGAGAGTCCTTGGGGGGCTGTGTGGGTGGGGTTTGGTTTACCTGTCTGGAAACTGTAACGTGACACCTGATCATTATTGCCAAACCTTTCATGCCCTTGTGTAGCTCCTTAACACAGATCTGTTCCAATCCTTACAGTCTACAGCTGAGAACAGCCATGTGTCCAGCGCGCGCACACACACACACACACACACACACACACACACACACATTCTGACAATATGACTGAGCTACAGAATCATTTGTTCTACCACTACTCTAGATAAGTTCATATCAGCTGCGTCCAACACGTCACAGTAAGATAAGTTCTACCTGTCCACTGTACAAGAGCTGTTCTTACTTCTGCTGTAAACATTTTTATAAGAATTTGCCATCATACGGTTCTCCAAACTGCTTCATTGGTCAGTCATAAGAAATTAATTAATTAATTTTTGTTTTTCTTATCATACAGAACAACAGAGAAACATGCAGTCAGATGTGTGTTTGTTTACAGAAACCATAATAACTGTGGTGTAATGTGCAACAGTCCTCCTGTGCACCTCCTGCTCTCCACCTCCTGCTCTCCACCTCCTGCAGCCCACCTCCTGCTCTCCACCTCCTGCAGCCCACCTCCTGCAGCCCACCTCCTGCTCTCCACCTCCTGCAGCGCACCTCCTGCAGCCCACCTCCTGCTCTCCAGCTCCTGCAGCCCACCTCCTGCTCTCCACCTGTGGGCTTCATGTTAGTATCTTGAATTAATTTTCATTTTCATGATTTAGGACGATTCATTTTCTCAGAGATGGTTTTTACTAAGAACTAAACATGCAGAAATGTCAAATGTGGCTGTTTTAGTGAGCAGTTTGTGTAATAGTTGAAATTTCAAAAGGTCTTAACGTCAGTGAAGACTGAGAACAGGAGCCTACAGAGGCAGTGAGGTGAAGCACTCGGTCCTCATCAGTGCCTTTCTTTACCATCTATCAAAGTACAAGAACTTAAAGGACGTGAAGATGCTGGCTGCTCTGCTCCTCTGACCACCCACACAAACGCTACGACCTTACAAGCATGTGGCCAATCTGTGTTACGGGTGATGAACCTGCAGGAGAAAAGAACCAGTCGGCACTTAGCCCATGTAGATACATGGTGGGAATTCACATGTGCCTCACACACGTGCTTCACACACAACTCACTCATCTCACGCACACCCCACACACACACACACACACACACACACACACACTCCATGCCTATTTTGACTGTATTTCTTCACACAAGCGCAATCATTCAGTTTATATCAGATCACCCCTCTGCTCCTGTACCATGAGAGCATCTTTGATGTTTCTACCCGGACAGACAGAATGGTTGTATTCATAATTTGTTAAGGCTACAAAGAGGGCTCAGTGAGGCAAGCGTGTTGGTGTGGAACCACACAGCTCTGTGGTTAGAGAGCCAACACTCAGTAAGGGAAGCGTGTTGGTGTGGAACCACACAGCTCTGTGGTTAGAGAGCCAACACTCAGTAAGGGAAGCGTGTTAGTGTGGAACCACACAGCTCTGTGGTTAGAGAGCCAACACTCAATGTGAAACAAGTAAAATCACGCTAATCCTGTCATTCCTCAAAATTTGGTTTTGCCTTCTTTTTTGCTTAGCTTTTAGACCCATATTACACAAGATGCTGTTTACAGTTTCATTAAGTTATGCAAAAATTCTTTCCTTCACCATTTACCTGACAGGTGTAACACAGGCTTCCTGGAACACCTCATCATTATGGAATTATTATTATTATTATTATTATTATTATTATTATTATTAAATGCATGTCTGAGTATGTATGGTTTTATTTAAATGAAGATATGCCATTGTCTGACAGGTGCAGACAGAATGATTGCCTGGTGACTGGCCATGGTCCATTATGATACAGCTGAGACTTTCTCACTCGCACTGCGCTCCACTGCTATCTGCTTAAGGAGGTCCCACGTGAAATTACTAAAATAACAATGAAACTAGTAAACAAACCATCCAAACACAAGCCAGTAAAGAACCGTGATGAGCTGTCAGATTAAAAACAGTGAGGAAGAGTGAGGATGAGGAGGGATGCTGGCCCATGGTCAGACAAGGGGGTGGCTGCCGGCAACAGTGAGGAAGAGGAGGAGGATTTGCATGTGGCTGATGATGAAATGGGCAGGATCACATGGGCACAGAGAGCTGAGGAAGTGTGGGTGTCATACAATGCGTTTCTGTCCTGAAAAAGATGCTTCCAGTGTGAATCCATAGTGTTCTGTATTTAGTACTGCAGGATTTCACAGCAAGATGCCTGGCAGGAGACCAACCGACTGCAAAGACCTGCTTCTACAACCTGTACACCGAGAGAGTGATCTAAGAATGATTAGTGTCTGTGCATAGAGATGTGCTAAAGTGGACAGTGTTCACCTGGTGGGGTGGGGGGGTTTCTGCTTCCTGATACTCCTGAGTTACCCATAGCCCCTATATTCCACAAGGGACACTGCAAATCTTATATTATTCTAAGCTTTTTCTCTGCAAAGTGGCTAGCATGTTATTATGTATTCTCTGCCTTATATATATTTTATAAGGTATATATTTCAGCAGCTCCTGTGGTTTTCCTCCTCTCTCCATGTTGCTGCAGTAGAGGGACCTTTAACCTTGCAATAAGAAGCTCCCCTCTGTCAGAGCTGCCTGGAGCTCACACTGAATACCCAGTAGCTCCTCCGATGTGTGTGTGTCATCAGTAGTGAAGTGTGTGCAACACGCCTGGTGTGCTGCCTCACTCTCCTGCATTAACACAGAGCCCCAAGGCAAAATTGTAATAATTACTTCTAACTACTTTATTTACTTTAAATCTCAGTTGATAAAAAATACCAACATCCATAAAGAAAGATAATTGAGGGTAACAGACTTTTGCATATTTACACGATGGGACACCGAGGTATATTAACTAACTCCCGAGGCAAAGGCTTGGAAAGGAAATCAATTATCCTTGTGTCACATTCAGGTGTGATTGTCATGGAGTCCTGTTTACTTGGTAGCAGACAGAGTTAAGGTGTCAGCTGTGTTGACAAGCCAGGAGGAGTGCTCCTCTGTTACTGGGCCAAGACCAATCTGAAGACAAAGAGTGGGGTGCACTGCATAAGTGTGTGTGTGGGTGTGTATGTGTGTGGGGGGAGTACAAGTAAAACATCGACTTGCAGGGCCAACATAATGACTTTCCCCCACACAGGAAACGGGAAACACGGTTCTTCAACATGTGAGTGAGAGACTGTGACGGCGATGAGGAAATGAAACACATTAGCAAACTGTTCGAGCACTGAACTGATTAACGTATTGGTATTTGTCAGGCATGCAGACACATAGACTCCTGCTGGTTGCCATAGCTCCTTCAGCTTCAGGGTCGGGGGTTACAGGAAGGTGTGACCTGGACTGCACACACCTGCTAGAGGAAGCATTTACACCCAGAGGCACAGCGATGCGCAGCACAAACCCACTCTTCATTATTGACGGCTCCAGTCAGTGTGCAGAGCTGACTAAAGAAGCTATAGAGCAGTTAATGTGCCATCTGCTCATTCTGTCCCTCACAGCATCCCAACGAACTTATTAAATCTAGAGAGAGACTAGCATTCAGACAGGAGTGAGACAGGCCTTAGTACGAAGTATCATGGACAGCCCTCTAATGTACCTACAGCAGAGATGGGCTTAGTACTAGTTCAGTTCAGGCTGTTACTTCATACCCTGCATATCAAATTAGTGGTGATACGTACTTTGAATTATTTATATTTAGACTATATATATATATATATATATATAGGTTGAAAGAACAACTACAAAAGATATGGAAAGTGAAGGCAACAGTGGTCCCTGTGGTAACTGGAACAGTGGTCCCCATGGTAACTGGAACACTCTGGGTTGTGATCCCCAAGCTGGAAGAGTGGCTCCATCAGATCCCAAGAACAACATCTAAGATCTCTGTCCAGTAGAGCGCAGTATTTCTAGGTTAGCTTATAATTAATTCATAATGCTTTCCCAGCCATTCCTTAATATGGCTAAAACTGTGGGCTCCCTGACATGCTTGAATGCTGCATGGAATGCCTTTACCTCTGGCTGTTAAATGAGGCATAAATAATGTACAAAAAGATAAACCATAAACACACTAAATTAAATGGTTCACACACTGAATTAAGCACATTTCCTGCAAGCAATGATATAGCACCACAGACCACGTGTTGTGTGTGTGTGTGTGTGTGTGTATTACTAACTAAATAATTTGCAAAAGCTTCATCCTCTTTCTTCTGTTCTGTTTTTTTTATGCTTTGCTAAGTCATGTCTGGTTGGTTGAACATATTTGGTATAACTTCGGTACATGCAAACCCTGCCTGCAGTAATCGTAATGTTGCATTTCAGAAAACGAAGGGCAAGTCCACGTGACCACAGACGCTTAGCAGCAGTGCGGTGTGCACCAACTTTCACTACACAGACCCCTGATCTCAGAGACACCCCACCCCACCCCATCATACTGAGCCCACCAACCCACACTGACACACAATCATTTTAACTGTTCCACAGACTTCATATAAACATACAGTACTGCACAATAACACAAATGTAAACAGTCCAAAGTGTCTTAAAAACACTAAATTATGGTCTAAATAAACTGAAGTTTTATTGTCCAAATGACAACCGGCACCAGTAAGAAACTAGTGCTGGAATAAGGCAAGGGGTGGAAGGAGAAGTCAGTGGGGAGGGACAGAACATTCTTCAGATGAGTGCAGAGACAGACGTTATCCTGTAATGCTGGTGTCTGTGATTTATGTAGCTACTCGGTTTGGTGGATAACCAAAGTCTTGTTCAGCCTCCATGATCCAACAGGACGATGTGTGTGAAGCAGTGTGTAGGAGTTGGCACAGCGCTGTTGCTGCTAATGCAGTGTGTTTACAGCACTCACACAAGGACTGTGGGGGGGGGCAGTAGCCATGAATAATTTACTGGCCCTCTGACAGTTCCTCTGATGTTCAGAGCGGGTCAAGTTTTGCCTGAAAAACTGCTGTCAACTGCTGGATAATAGCAAACCCCTGAGCTCCACTCCTGGGCTGTCTGTGGAGAGATTTTTGTACAAATCTTTGTGAAGTATGTGTGTTTTCTTTTTCTTTCTGGCTCGTTTGTTTTCTTGTCAGCATCGACTTAACATAGCAAATAAATTCACAGCTGACCTCCTGAAACACATGGCCGAAGTAGTTCAGATTACATACTTAACCCCCCATTTCCACAGCCAGTCTGCTGAAATCCAAGTGCAGAATAAATAAGGTTGACCCCACCCACCCCCATGTGGAATCATCAAGGTGACTCCACTCACCACCATGGGGACCCCTGGAATAGAATAATTTGCTTCACTATATGGAACCACCAGGTGTCCAAACCAGTCAGACAAGAAACCTGCTGTTATGTAATACAACCAGAGCCAAAGTGTTCCATCCTGATTTTTTTTTAAAGAGTCAACTCCATTTATTAAGAACTGGGAACTGTTTCAGCTTGACTGTTTGAGGACAGGCAGCACGGTGGCGTGGTGGTTAGCATTGTCGCTGCGCACCTCCAGGTCTGGGTTTCAATTCCCGCCTTGGGTCTGTGTGCGTGGAGTTTGCATGTTCTCCCTGTGCTTGGCGGGTTTTCTCCGGGTGCTC
>JABJVR010049018.1:0-22925 GCA_025773905.1 Chitala chitala | reverse complement strand
CTTTGTCTCTGACCTGTTTGGAGAGCTCCTTGGTCTTCATGTTTCTTGCATAGTAGTGTTGCAGACTCAGCTCAGGGACCTTTCAGACCATAGTTATTTATACTGACATCATGTGACAAATCATGTGACACTGATTGCACACAGGTGCAAAAAATATTTTGCACCTTCAAAGCTGTAAGCATGTTGTTTAAATGAAATGGTACAAACACTCAAAAAATCCATTTTAATTCCAGGTTGTATTGCAGAGAAAGATAGAATATTTTCGCAAGGCACTGTAGGTGTCATATTTGAAATAAATGTAAAATATATTGTCCAGTGTTGGTTGTTTCTTTTTTGTGTCTTACATTACAATGTTATTACATAGACAAAACCATTTTCATTAAAGATTAATTTTCTAAAAAACCAAAACAATTCATAAGCAAAGTTAATTGATGCGTATATACTTTAACTTTAGGTAATAATGATCGGACACAGTCTTGTTTTCCTGTATGACTTGAAAACACCACACACAGTTGATAATCTATATCCTTTGTTGAGATGGAGAACTTCCTCTGTTATAAGGAGACTGTTGATAGTAACGTTAAACATTAAATTTGTTGTGGCCCCGATCTACCTGTTCATTCTCACCTCCTCATTTGAAAGTTAGCGGGTCATGGACAAAATGTTTTTTCAGCCACCCTGGAAATTCTTATTATTCATCTACTCAGCCTAAGTGGCCTTAGATGTACATGACCTACCAGTAATAAAGGAATACTGAATAGTGTTCCAATATACTGTTCTACAACATAGATCCAGCCAAAATTTCAATTTCTTATGACATTATGCAACAATAACTGAATCCACATACAACAAAATTAATTAAATAATTTTATTTTAAAATGATTTAGATACATTAAATATTGCTGTAAATGCATTCATTTCATTAAACTAAAACTTCGAAGTTCTGTATTTAGATTGACAAATTAAACTTGTTATAATTTTATATCACCACAAGGTGGCGATTTGAAAAAGGCAACATGATCAGAGCTTAATGACAAATTTATGATTTCTTTTCTCCAAGTCCAATATATATATATATATATATATATATATATATATATATACACACAAATTAATACATATTTTGATTAAAAAAAAAATATCCAAAGCATACGCTAATATTAATATATGCTTTCTACACATTTTAAGATTATTACAGTATGTGAAAATGTTTTGTTTTACTAAAACCAATTGTTTGGCTCAGGGCCAAAGCAATGTGATCCTGGAGCCCCTCCTGTAGTCCACTGGACACAATAGAGGGTGTGTCCAGGATAGGACATCAGTCTGTAACAAAGTCCACACATTTACACACACACACACACACACACACACACACACACACACACACTCACATATATAGTGGAGATCAAAATTAGTGAAGAATTTATGGACACTTGATTTTTTCAGAAATAATGTAATCTTCATTGCTCAACATTTGAAGGAATCTTTGTTGTGGCTGTACCATGCTAATAGAACAGTGTTTGAGCTGGCTGACTGGGTGATGAACACAGGGCAGGAACCACATGTTGTCGAAGAAGGGTCTGATAAACATTTGCATTCACTCTGCCATGTGGCTGTATAACAGGCCCAAGTTCTGCTGCAGAAAACATCTCCCAAACCACGATGCTTCCCCCTCCACTTTTCACTGACTTCTTTACACACTTTGTGTTCAGTCTTTCCCCAGTTTGACGACAACCATAATGTTTCCCATCAGACCCAAATAAATTAAACTTGCTTTCATCACTAAAGTGAACTTTGGACCAGTTCTCCTCTGTCCACACAACATGTTCCTCAGCAAAGGTTGGTCTAGCCTTTTGATTCTTTCTGCTAATGAGAGGTTTGGTCCCTGCAGAATGGGCTTTCAGTCCAAATTCTCTTAAACGTTGAGACACTGTATGACGAGACAGATCCTTACTCTGTTCAGCGCTGAACTGGCCAGCAGTCCCAGCTGCGGTGTTGAACTGATTGCCCATTGAGATTCTCCACATTATCCTGTCCTCTCTTGTCTTTCGTGGATGACCAGCCTTCTTAGGGGACTTAAATGAGTTTGTGACATTGTAAAAGTGTAGTATTCTAGAAATCACAGATTTGGAACAACCAACTTCTCTTACTATGGCTGAAAGGGTCGTCCCTTTGGCCTTCATCTGGACAACCTGCTGCCGGAGGGTTTCAGTCGCTTTAGAATGGCTGACCATATCGCAAAGTCAGTGAAAACTGGAAAGTTAGGCTGCCAGTTAAATAGGGTTTGTCGGATAATTAAAGTATTAGCACCAGGCACCAGATTAACACCAATAACTGGGAGGTATCTGAAAGCGTTGTCTAATTTTGATCAGTGTTCTTTTTCAAATCTCATTGAAGTTTTTTTTATTCTGTGCTTCAAAATATATGTAACTCATGAAATATGCTTTAAAAACTGCTCTCTTACTTCTGTTTAAATAATTTAAAATAGGACTAAACAGTGACCTTGAAATTTAGGAAATTGTAGGTTGTTCTCTAATTTTGATCTCCACTGTATATGTGAGTGCGGAGTAACCTTCAAGCCTCGGGTTTGATTCCCGCCTTGGGTTTGTGCGCATAGAGTTTGCATGTTCTCCTGGTGCTTGGTGGGTTTTCTCCAGGTTCTCTGGTTTCCTCCCAAAGACATGCAGGTTAGGTTGATTGGTGTCTCCAAATTGCCCATAGTGTGTGGTGGGTTGGTGTCCCCTGCCCTGCGCCCTATGTCTCCTGGGATGGGCTCAAGGTCTAAGACCTGAAGGTCATTTGGAGAATGAGGAAATTTCTGTCTTCCTCACAATGAAAGTAGGGGTATATGTGGAGAGACTATGTTTTTCAAGACGTGGACCATGTTCCGCCATGATACACAGCGGCTAGAGCAATTCTGTTGGTGATGCCTAAAGAAAATCTGCAACATCAAGTGGCAAGACAGGGTCACCAACCTGCAAATTCTAGAGAAATGTGGAATTCCAAGCATTGAATCCAGGCTGACACAATGTCAACAATATTGGGCAGGGGATGTCACGCACATGGATGACAGCAAAATCCCCATGAGGCTATTGTACAGCCAGCTATGGGAGGTCATCGCAGGCCTGGACAACCCTGCAAGCATTACAAAGAGCCTTGAAGGAAATGTAAAGGCTTACAATCTGGAAAATGCAGGCCCAAGACAGGTCTCTCTTGAGACAGGTCTGGTTCTAAGGCATTATGACTTTTAAAAGAGCCGGCACAATCTAGGCAAGGAGGGAGCAAAGTAAACAAGGCACAGCCTCTTTACAGATTTTCCCATTGTGATGGCTCAGAGCCTGTCTTTGTTGGTCCTTGTGTGTTTTCTGTTTTCCCCTTTTATGTAGGTTCGTGAATAAATCTATCTTGTCTGACTCCGCGGAAAGTAAAAGTGAGATGGCAGAGGTGTCTGCATTTACTCTGTCTGATTTACCTTTTACCGTGTCCAGGGATGACCTGTGCTTGGAACAGCAAGCAGACTCTTCATTGAAGGGGTTATTTGGGCAGGTGCTCCCATGTGAGGAGGAAAAGGACAGCTCCTCCAGTTACTTCATACAGGAAAATCTGTTGGTAAGGAAATGGGTCCCGCATATGGAAAGTTTTATTGGCGATCCTGTGTATCAGGTTGTGGTGCCGGATAAATACCGCGAGTCGGTGTTGAAGCTGGCTCATGATGATGCTGGGCGCTGGGGTGTGTGTAAAACATATGATCGGGTACTGAAACATTTCTTTTGGCCGCGGTTGAAGAGAGATGTGGCGGCATACATAAAAATGCATCACACCTGTCAGATGACAGGTAAAGCGAATCAGAAAATACCGCAGGCTCCGCTGTATCCAATACCTGCAATTGAGCAACCTTTTCAGCATCTAATCATTGATTGTGTTGGTCCTCAGCCATGTGCTAAATCCGGTGCTGTATATTTGTTGACAGTTATGTGCCTCAGTACGAGATATCCTGCTGCATATCAACTGCGCGTAATAACAGCTCGATTGGTGGTGCGTGCGCTCTCGCAGTTTATTTCCGTTTTCGGGATTCCCAAAATCATTCAGTCTGACCAAGGTTCTAATTTTACGTCGAATTTGTTCTCCCAGGTGTTAGAACTACTCCATATTAAGCACAACAAGGCGTCTGCGTATCACGCTCAGAGTCAGTGGGCCTTAGAGCGTTTTCACCAAATGTTAAAGTCTTTGTTGCATGCTTATTGTACACAGATGGAGGGAGACTGGAAGGATGGATTACCTTGGTTGATGTTGGCAGCAAGGGAGGTGACACAAGCAAGCACTGGGTTTAGTCCTAACGAACTAGTATTTGGACATACTGTGCGAGGACCACTAGCTGTATTACGAGATCAATGGAGGGAGACTGAACTGCCACAAAACGTCCTTGACTACGTGAACAGTTTTAGATATAGGTTATATGCGGCGGCTTTCATTTGAACAAGCAAAAATGAAAAGGTTATATGATCGCCGAGTCGAGCACCATGTGTTTAATGTGGGAGATCAGGTGCTGGCGTTATTGCCCGTGGAGGGGTCTATGTTCCAAGCTAAATTCACAGGACTGCATAAAATCGTGATGCGGGTGACAGAGCAAAATTACATCATTAATATGCCAGGTTGTAGGAAACCCACACGATTATGTCATGTGAATCTGCTGAAGTCGTATTATGTGCGGTGGCCATCTGGCTCTCCTCCTGAAAATTCTTCTGATGCCGCACATCCTGTATGTTTGGCGGGGAGAGAGTCTGTGGCGTCGGTTCCTCAGCATGTTAATGTGGAGGTGGAGGATGGGTTACCGGTTCTAGATTCTGCTATATTACGGGGCCGTCTGAGAAACTCAGAATCACTGTCTGGGTTAGAGGAGCTGTTGGCTTATTTACCAGAACAGCAGAAACTAGACCTGTGTAAGCTCATCAGGAGTTTTTCGTGTCTGTTTGCGGATGTTCCAACTCAGACACGTTATTGAGCATGACATCGATGTGGGGGATGTTAACCCTATAAAACAGAGGTTAACCCCAATAAGTATCACCGTCTTCAGACTGAGATTGCGTATATGTTGGAGCATGGGATTGCGGAACCATCATGCTCTAGCTGGGCCTCACCATGTATTATGGTTCTGAAGGCTGATTGTGCCCCTGGATGCAGTGACCAAACCAGATGCGTTTCCTCTTCCTCACATGGAGGACTGTATTGATCGGGTGAGCCATGCCAAGTATGTGAGCAAGTTTGACCTTCTTAAAGGTTATCGGCAGGTGCCGCTGTCTAAGCGAGCGAAAGAGGATTCGGCTTTTGTGACACCTACTGGTTTGTATCAGTACAATGTTATGCCGTTTGGGTTCAGAAATGGTCCAGCAACGTTCCAGCGGCTCATGTCCCAAGTGTTGAGAGGTTTGGATGAGTGTACCGTATATCTTGATGATGTGGTGGTCCATTCAGATACGTGGTCAGCACATACAAATTCCATCCAAGCTTTGTTCAGTCGTTTAGCTGATGCGCGTCTCACAGTTAATCTCGCTAAGTGTGAGTTTGCGAGAGTGACCGTGACATATCTGGGATGGGTTGTAGGTAAAGGCGAGGTGCGTCCTGTGCAGAAGAAGGTCCGCGCTGTGCAGGAATATCCAGCTCCTGTTACTAAGAAAGAGTTAATGCGATTTCTCGGGTTAGTTGGCTATTACAGGAGTTTCTGTTGAAACTTCTCTGACGTGGTGGCGCCCCTTACTGACCTGTTAAGAAAAAAAGTCATTTTTACCTGGTCATCTATTTGCCAACAGGCATTTGAGCGTGTTAAGGCAATGCTGTATTGTGCTCCTGTATTGGCAGCTCCGAGGTTTGATCGACCTTTCTCTCTGCAGGTTGATGCCAGTCAGATTGGAGCTGGTGCTGTTTTGTTACAGGCAGATGACTTGGGAATTGAGAATCCTGTGTGCTTCTTTTCCCAGAAGTTTAATTCTTATCAGTTAAACAATTCCACCATCGAGAAAGAGGCTTTGGCTTTGTTGTGGGCACTACAATATTTTGATGTCTATGTAGGAATCGGGGTGGTGCCTGTGGTGGTCTATACGGACCACAATCCACTTAAATTTCTAAATTCTATGCAGTGTTCGAACCAGAGGCTCATTAGGTGGTCTCTGCTACTGCAGTCATATTGGCTGGACATACGTTATCTCAAGAGCAAAGAGAATGTGGTAGCGGATGCCCTATCTAGAGCTCCTGTTCATGTTTAAATTGTTTGTTGTCATTCACTGTTTTTCCTTTTCTTTTTATTTCCTCCTCTTAATTTGTTTCCCAGGTACCAGGTTGCTGAGGGTGGGGTTTAGGGAAATAGGAGGTGATTAGTGGAGTAATGACAAGTATATGTATTGTGCCTTTGGATGTCAGATGGTATGTAATAGCAGTTGAAGAAAGAAAGAAAAAAAACAAACGTATATATTTATGTTAATGATGTTGGGGGAACAGCTCTAATTTTATGGAGGAGGGTGTGATGGCTCAGAGCCTGTCTTTGTTGGTCCTTGTGTGTTTTCTGTTTTCCCCTTTTATGTAGGTTCTGTGGGCGTGTTTATCGTCGCCTGTGGGTGTACCTGGCCAGTCCCCGTGGGAGTGCTTAAAAGCCCAGCTGTCCCTACGTTCGCCCCTTCCCTTGTTGATCCAGACACCAAAATCCCACATCGTGTGGCGTGGTGTTTATCTTAGTTTATTATTCACGGTCACTCACTTAGCGCACTTCGTTTTGTTTTGTATCGTTAATGGTTTTTTGTTTTTAATAAAATCACTTTGTTTATTTCTGACCATGTATTCCCAGGTTTGTTTCCGTCATGGCTTCGGGCCAGTTGAGTCAAGTAAGGACCCGATGGTGACACCATGCAGCAGCTGCAGAAGATGCTGTGGTTCGCAGTTCAGTCTCCACTCCCACACGAAGACATATACTGACACAGCCTGTCTGCCTTTTCATCCATCGGACCAACAAGAGAATCTATCCATCCTACAGGAAAAATTATGGTACATGCATGTTGCATGCATATGTAATATATTAGATTAATTTAGTTGTGTAGTGTAAGATACATGACTATGAAGTTACATTTAAATTAATGTATGAAAATTGATCTTGTTTAAAAAGTAAAATGTAAAAAAATATGTAAAATCTAGCTTTCCAGGTTAGTGTGTCTCTTTAAGAGTTGGGTGACATATAGGAGGGGTTTAATTACAGGAAGAAGACACGTTAAAGGTAGAAAGGTTTTTATTCAGTAAACTAACACTTACATTGTTAAACGTGTTTTTAGTTAAATATTTATTCAAATATCTTTGTAAATTTAAAGTCATTAACATAATTAACATTTAAAGCGTCATAGCTACAGTTAAAAGAGCCAATAAAACTGAAAGTGAAACTCACTCAGTCATCAGAAGCCATCACACTTGAAAAAAGACAAACTAATTGTGAAGAAATGGCAGCCAGGCACTCTGTACTGGAAGAGGAGCTCTCCTGTCCTGTGTGCTGTGACATCTACAGGGATCCTGTTGTCCTGAAGTGTAGCCATAGCTTCTGTAAAGTCTGCCTGCAGAAGTGTTGGAAGGAGAAGGGCTCTCGGGAATGTCCAGTTTGTAGGAGAAAGTCTTCTATGGATGATCCTCCAATTAGTCTGGCTCTGAAGAACACATGTGAGGCTTTGCTAAAGGAGAAAAGTCAGAGATCTGCAACAGAATCTGAAGAACTCTGCAGTCTCCACAGTGAGAAACTCAAGCTCTTCTGTTTAGATGATCAAACTCCTGTTTGTGTTATCTGTCAGATTTCAAAAAAACATAAAACTCATGAACTACAGCCATTACAAGAGGCTGCAGAGGAATACAAGGTATGTATGATACAATATGTTTAAAATGCTCTCATTTTAATCTGTGTTAAGGACCGGGTTCAGATACTCACAGTCTTGTCACTCTAACACTTTTGTGTATCCATGTTTTTAAAAACTGTCTGAGTCTTCACTAACAGTAGAGCATCATGACAGTTCCAGTGTACCAAGTGACAGTGAAGTGTTTTAATAATGTCCCTGGTCTGCTTATTGTTGTACTCAGGAGAAACTCAAGTCTGCAATGAAGCCTCTGCAGAAGAAGCTGGAAGTTCTTAACAAAGTAAAACACACCTGGGACCAAACAGCAGAACACATCAAGGTACTGTGTGAGAAGAAACTTTACACCATTAGACACGTGCTGGACTGAAATAACCCTGATGTCAACAATCTTAATTTCAGACACAACGTCAGCACACAGAGAGACGGATAAAGGAGGAGTTTGAACATCTTCGCCAGTTTCTAAAGCATGAAGAAGCAGCCAGGATAGCTGCACTGAGAGAGGAAGAGGAGCAGAAGAGTCACATGATGGAGGAAAAAATTAAAAAGTTGACAACAGAGATATCGTCACTTTCTGAAATCATCAGAACCATACAAGAGGAGATTGAAACTCAGTCAGAAATTTCCTTTTTACAGGTAAGAATAGCTACAATCCATGGCAATTCAAATACTCTAAATTCCAGTTGATGAAGTTAATAATCGTATTAATGATTTTTATCTTTTTTCTATTTTAGAATTATAAGAGCACACAGAGAAGGTAAAGAATCTCCTCCCTCATAAGTCTCTTCTATCATTTGAGTGAAATACTTCATGTTTGTATATTCTGCAAGTAAAGAATGTTCAGAAATTTTCTATGTAAAAACTGATTTGAATGTGTGACACAATTACAGTATATACTTGTGGGTGTAATAAAAATATAATGAATGCATGAGATTTAGATTGCAATTAATAGGAAAATATTTCATACTTTACATAAAATTGTAATTAACACATACACAACATATGATGACAATGTAATACTGAATGTGATTACAGAATCCCAGTGACAGTGGAGGATCCAGAAAAGGTTTCAGGAGCCCTGATTAATGTGGCCAAACACCTGGGCAACCTGAAGTACAGAGTGTGGGAGGAGATGCTGGACACTGTTCAGTACAGTGAGTAGTTGGGACAGGGGTTACTAAGGGGACATACAGACTCACACTATACAGAGTGCGGGAGGAGATACTGGGATGTAGATTGTCATTTTACAGGGAGATACATCTTGTTACTGTACCAAAGTGATTACATCCTTACTGTGGAACATGAGGTATATAAAACTGCATTGGAGGAGATGCACATTATAACTGCAGATCAGAGTTTCAGTGCAAGCTGAATATTCTTATTGCAGAAGAGACATTACAATGATTACATGTAATACACACACTAAGTAAATATGTCTTCTGCAGTATATTATACATATATAAATTAATCTGTGATTTTTAAAAGTCATATTTTTTAATGACTCATATTTTGCAGGAACAGCAGGTCCTGTATTTTATTGCTTAAGAAAGAAATCATTTTCTGTATTTAAATATTTATACTGTTTTTCAGTATTTGACAAAAAACATTAATTTTGGTATAATCTGATATGTTTTTTTTATTTTTCTTCCAAGCTCCTGTCGTTTTCGACCCCAACACAGCATGTGCTCAGTGCAGACTGTCTGAAGATCTGACCACTGTGACACTGAGCGACGAGCCACAACTGCTTCCTGACAACCCAGAGAGGTTTAATGACGGGAAATGTGTGTTGGGCTCTGAGGGATTCAGCTCAGGGAGACACAGCTGGGATGTAGAAGTGGGAAATGGAGCAGGGTGGATTTTGGGTGTGGTTAATGAGTCATTCAAGTGGAAAGAGTGTTTAGAAGAAGAAGAAGAAGAACTGTTTGGTGTGGCACTCAGTAACGAGAATTATTTTGCTAGTTCATCACCTAATACCTTTCTCAGTGTGAGGAGGAAACCCCAGAGGGTCAGAGTACAGCTGGACTGGGACAGGGGGGAGCTGTCATTCTCTGACCCCACACACAACACTCTCCTCTACACTTTTAAACACAGGTTCACTGAGAAGCTGCTTCCAGTCTTTTGTACTATTGACACTCTGAAAATCTGCCCAACAAAGGCTGCCATTGTGCTATTATAAAATGTTGGTAAAAGCAATAAAACCAAGAAGACATATTAACAATTCTTAATTTGTCATAAAACAATGTGATTTTTGACACGATTGACATTTATACATAATAAATCAATGTACAACTGAAAACTGATTTATATATTACTTATAATTTTTTCATTAGTAACATCTGCTTGTCTTTGAAGGATTAGTGTTTTGAAGGTTGTTGTGCATGAACCAAACCAAAATCCAGAACTTAACAATAATTCTATTAGCAGTAATATAGTACAACACAAAGGAATAAAGACCAAATATCAAACTGAATACTGTACGAGGCCTAACAACGAGAAATTCCCAGACACGTTTTGGAGTATACTCCTCACACAGCTACTAGTGGGTACTACTGAACCCCATGTTAATTCTGTCACCCTCTTCTGGTCAAAAACACAATTTAAATGTGTGAAGACAACCACTGTCCTGATCTAGGGGGCTCATTTATAAAGTTTTCGGATGAACAAAAAGACAAAAAATGTTCCTGCGCACATTTGTATGAATATTTTGGGATGTATAAAGAACAACACTTCTTCAAAAAGCTGACAAATTTAACAATGGATCAAAGCCGTCATATGAAGGTTTTTCAAGAAAGCGCTATCTAGAGTTCATGTAGAAATGTGTTTCTTATACGCAGGTTAGTGCTTGATTAAAAGCGCATTAATAAATACAGAGACATTTTTATAATATCAGACACATATTTAACATTCACTATTTGTGTGGAGTGAATAAACATAGTACTTGTTTGAAATGAATGACTTTACATATACTCACTATTATGCTATTGACTGTGTACACGCTGCAATAAAAGCACCATCATAGAATGAATCTGCGTTTGTGAACAGAAAGCAGTTTCATTTCACCAAAGTGTAACTCATCAGTGACCAACATGTTGCACATTGACCTGGATCCATGCATGATGCTTCATTTTAAGCAACAGCAATACAGGTCATAATCTCCAAGCCTGAGCACTTTGAGATGGGTGTTGTATTGGTAGAGTAAACTAAACACACACATGCTCACACATTAACTCCATTTTGCCATTCATGTACCCAATGGGAAGCCAGTTCAATGGGGAGCACAGAAAGCTCCACTACTTCCATAATAGGACTCACAAAGGTCATACATCCCCATTATGTGATATTACTGTATTGTCTCATTCTCCTACCAATAGCTCCATCTGCTGAGTGTGGTGGCACGAGGAGCTCATTCCCTTCTCTTTCTGTAATTTTCCTTTAAATAATATTGGGAACCTGCCCCTAATATCCCCATCAGGAGTGTCATCACTATCCAATACACCAGAAGCTAGAAGCTAGCACAGGTCAGCTACTAGTGTCCAGAGTTAGAACCAGTCAGTGTGAAATGCCATATAGCTATTATGGTACCCTCAGCTGCAACAAACTTCCAGAACATCTGATATCTGTGATAGACCTCAACACTAGACACATTTTCATTTATGTGTGCCTTTCAATAATTTAGGTACTGCATTGCACTTTTACAGTTTTAACTATATTTTATTGTCTTTTATATTGTTTTTTGTTGCTAGTTTATTTTACATTTTATTTTTTACCTGTAATTCATGATTTTAAAATTAGCTCTTTTTGTGTTTTACTTACTCTTTGTCTTCTGTAAAGCATTTTGAACTGCTTTCTGTACAAAGTGTGTTATATAAATACATTTTCCCTGCATTGCTCATCTCCCTGGCTTGGCTTTCACCCCACCTGTCATGTCCACCGTCTGCTGCTACCTGCTCATTATTCTCAGTCTGCAGAGAAGCTCATGTCTGGAGCCAGCTGCAAACTCTACATCCTGGGCTCCGCCCACATGGGTGTTTCCTGTGAGCCCAGAGGGGGCTTGATGCTCCTTTCTCATTTGCTTATACAGACTCCTGGTACCCCTGGTGTACCTCTTCCTGAGGAGTATGAGGAGACTCCTCTGAAGAGAAACAGTTAGTGTTTTGGCCAAGAACATCAGGAAACTGAATGGAACCAATGAGATATCAGTCACTGTTTAATAATTATTATTGCTTCTAAAAAGTGCAGAAGGTTTTATTGCAGTAGATGACCTGAGGAGAAGGTAAAACACAGGTAATGGGCAGGTAGGAAAACAGGTAATACACAGCAACAGTAATACGCAGTAACAATGAAGTACCTAACACAGCAAAAATAAATAAATAATAAATAAATAAAAACCCTGAAAAAAAACAGGCATTGACATCTACAATAACTAGTGAGGGACTGAGGGAAACACGGGCAAGAGAACAAAGAAGAACTAAAACAGGCGCAGATACTTAAATAATTGAAATTGCAATCTGAACGAGTGGTGAACATAGAAATCCTGTGTACAAGACAGGACAGAAAACCCAGAAATAGACAAGATAGGACAGGACCAGGGTTGAGACAACTGTCAGTAATCCTTGAGATTTATATTTTAATTAAAGGGAAAATATTTCTTTTTGATAAAATCCATTATAAAAAACAAATACCATTATGACAATTGAATCCTAAATGTGATTACAAAGTTGACAGTGGACAAAAGACATTTCAGGAGCCTTAATTAATGTCACCGCACCTGGGCAATTTGAGGTACAGAGTGTGGAAGAAGATGCTGGACACTGTTCAGCACAGTGAGTCGTGGGGACTTGGGTTACTAAGGCGACATACAGACTCTCACTATACAGAGTAAGGAAGAAGATG
This sequence comes from Chitala chitala, assembly GCA_025773905.1. Lineage (NCBI taxonomy): Eukaryota > Metazoa > Chordata > Actinopteri > Osteoglossiformes > Notopteridae > Chitala > Chitala chitala. The sequence continues at coordinate 10,158 of JABJVR010049018.1, read as the reverse complement.
CTGGGATGTACATTATCATTGTACAGGGGGTTGCATCTTATGACTGTAACTAAGTGATTGCATCCTTACTGCACTGGAGGAGATTCACATTATAACTGCAGAGCAGTGTAACTAACTGGCAGGCTGAGGCGAGGTCCAAGTGCAGAGAGGGAGATTTATTCAAGAACAAAACAAGTTACAAAGGGTTACAAGGTTTACACAAGGCAAGGGACTACTAGGGGTCTTTTACATTCATCACTTTACAAGGCTACAGAGTACAATAACCCACAAGGGGTAAATACATGAGGGGAACGTAAATAGAAGCCAGGAGAATGAGATACACTTGGTAAGCACTAATGACATAATTACACAAACTCAGTGATATGAAATGCAAGAAGGGGGCGACACCTAGAGGACATGAGAAGGCATGACAGGGCAGGGCAGTGCAAGCTGAATATTCTCATTGCAGAAGAGACATTACAATATATAACACATGCACTGAGTAAATAGATTTTCTGCCATATATTATACAAGATGTTGATCTGTGATTTTTAAATGTAACAAGAAATGGGATTTAGAAGTACTGTATGCTGTGGTGGGGGAATGTAATATAAGTACATCATCTAATACCCTTCTCAGTGTGAGGAAGAAACCCCAGAGGATTAGAGTAGAGCTGGTCTGGGACAGGGGAGAGCTGTCATTCTCTCACCCCACACACAACACTCACCTCTACACTTTTAAACACAGGTTCACTTTCTTTTGCAGTAGTCACATTATGAATATCTCTCCAGTAAAGTTTACTGTTGCATTGTTGTAGCATGTTGGTAAGAGCAGTAAAACCATACTGATAAAAATTAATAGTTCTATACCTATCGTGCATTTATCATAGAAGAATAATAAATAAAAAAATTCATTGTTCTGTTATGCATGCATGTCCATCTACCAATTTCAAATTAATTTCAAGATGTTGGCAAAAGTTCTATCAGTGTATCAGTTATTATAATTCTTTTGTGAATTAAATCTACATTAGAGTATTGTGTTCAGAAGGTTGATGTGTATGGATCAAACCAAAATCCAGAACTTTACAATACCTATTAGGAGTAATACAGTACAATACAGAGGAATAAAGACCAAATATCAAAGTAAATACTGTGCCTGACAAAGAGAAATTCTCTGACACTTTTCTGAGTAAATTTGTCCCACACTAGTGGAGCTTCTAACAGCCTGTCAACTCCCTGTGTTAAATTTGTTTCCTTTTGCTGGTCATAAACACAATTTAAATGTTAATTATGTAGTTTACCAGGACAATTTGGTAACTATTTATTTGACGTATGAGTAGATTCTATGTTGTTTAATGAACACTGTGTACATTGCTTTTATATTCACCTGGCTTTTCCTGAATATTGGACAATTTGCCTGTGACTGGACTTTGTTTTCAAATTCTGGATTTTTTACTTTTGTTGTTTTTTTTTTTCTCAGACAAAGGTTTTCTACTACTTCCAACCAATCTGTTGAAAAAACGCTGCATTTTTTCCTAGACGTTTATTTAAAATACTCTCTAACGTTTTTGTTACATAATGCTTAAATTTCATGACTTCCATTTTCAAATCTCTACAAAACGATCCATTATGTGGTTGATACAAAGTTGCAAACATTATGAAACCAAAGTTCACAAAATATTTATTTATTAACGTCTGGGCACCAACATCTGAAAAGAGAAAAGGTATACAGTACATTTAATTAATAAAATTAATTGATATTCACCGATAACCAGTGCAGTCTCAAAGACATGCTGGATCACTTTCTACAGTACAAGTGACACTATGTAGAGTATATGTTGAATAGGACAGCAGCTGATAACAGAATACATATGGAGGACATGCACTGACAGTACAGACACCAACTAATCAGCCCGACCACACAAATAGAGTACATACACACTGGTAGTGCAGAGACTGTAGTTAACTGTAGTTATGGTAATTTGTTATCAAAGAAGTGGTCACATATTTGTGTATGTAAATCCCCCCCCCCCCTATTAATTCCTATTTCAAACCATTTAAAAAGTTTAATCTTTAAAAATACCTTTAAATTGTCACTATGAATTAACACGCTAAAATCAGCTGGTTTTTGTTACCACATTCACAACTACAAAAACGATTTTTTTTCATAATCAGATCTGGAGGTTGACGTATATTCCATCACTGAACACATCACTACAGACCTTATGTCTAATAGTAGTCATACACAGACGTTTTAATTTCTGACGACTACAAATACAATGACAACTTTTCTTTTTAAACCTGTAGCCGATTTCCAGGTAGGTATATTTTTAAAAAACAGTACTGTTTTGAAACACTAGGGTGCAGTATGAGTGAATCCTCAGACATTTAGAGACTTGGTTGAGAAAATTAATGGTACTTCTTATAACTAGTATTAAAAAATAAATAAATATAAATAGTTCTTTATAAGATTTCTCTATTAAGGATAGCACTGTGGTGGTCAGGATCTCATCCCACACAGAGCACAAACTTATCCCAGGACACTCAAACAGACTAGTAAAATTTAGAAATTACAATTTTATTGGAATGTTGAGGCTTTCAAGAAAAAAAACTACCTTCAGAAACCTTATACATTCACAAGAGAACATGTTAACTCAACCCACCAAATTCAAGATCCCAACCTTAAAAGTGTGATGTGACAATGCCATCTGCCAAGCATCTGCCAGTTTTTTTAAACGAATTAAGTGTATGGATTTGAACTGTAAATAAATTGAAAATTTTGTACTTATTAATGTAACACATGCTTGTCCAGAGTATCATCCAGATTTGGTCAGAAAGAAAAACAAAATCATTTTGTTTCAGAGATCACAATTTAATTTTGCTGAACCTTGCAAAAAACTAATGCAATATAACAGAGCTCTTTTACAATAACATAGCATACATTATACTAAAAAATACCAAACAGGTATCAAAAGACAATATTGTAAATATTTAATTCATCACATTATCTTCCTGGTAAGGGTCAAACAAAACACACTTTTAGTATGAAGTTCCTGAGCAATTCAAGTTTCAGACGCATTACCTATGTGTAAGTGTATGTACAGGTAGTTATTTTTGCATTCATCTTAGATCTTCATATTAAAGTGATCTCACATTTTGTCCTGGGACCTCTCTTCTTTTTGCTCAGCTCATCACACTGTTGGAGCAGTCTGCTGTTCCAAAAACTTTACAGATCACATCCCAATGTTGCGTACTGTGTGACTGGGCACAAACACTGATGAGCCATATGGCAGTTCAGAGTGACATCCTTGCTTCTTGTCACGTACTCTGTGTTTTTTTATTATTTGTTTTGCTTGGACAAGTTGTCTCTTGTTCAAGGGTGAGGCTTCAAACTGTCTTGAAGCACAAAACAGACAAACCTGTTGGTTTCAATATCTGTATTGCTCTAAACAAGAGTAAAGTTAGTCAAACCCATGTACTCCACCTAGGGCTTTTCTTTCAGAATCACCTGCCAGAAGCAATTTACACCTGATTTAAAATCTTGTCTTCAGTCCCATTAGTCTTGCAATAAGTTATAAACCGGCAGTTTATTTGAGCTAGATGGATTTTTTATTTACCCACCTTTGTTTACAGGGCTAACGTCTAGAAAACGTGAGAGGTACATTAATATAGAGCTCACATAAAATATGACTCACTTCCAATGACTTATTTATTATAAATATGAATTACATTTCCTAAAACAGCAATCAAAAATCACGGAGACAAAAAATGCAAGACCACGGTATATCAGGTGCTTCATTCTACTCAGTACTGTCTCCCATAAAACACTCACCTGGACACAAAAATACAGCAGCAAGATTTACAGAGTTCTATAGTACGGCAAAGGCGTTGTAACCCAATCCGCTACATCATCAATCCCTGTCATGCCACTCAGTTCAATTGTTTTGCTTCCAGGCTCCCCCCGCTTACAAAGCGTCATTTTTATCGTTGCGTTTGTCTCTGAATTGCAACTAGAAAACGTTTAATTAGCAGCATTTCATTGAATTTTGTTGTGAAACGTTCCCCCGTTATTCAAAATCAACAGCTACATTAAAACCGTTTGAGGACTCATAACCCTCCCGCACTTGACGTTTTCAAATAACTACAATCGTTAAATCAGCTATTGTTTGTGGGTGTAACGCAGCATGCAGCGAGCTGCAGCTGAACCACCCCAGTAGAAGGAAGCCGGGAACACGCCTCGGTCGTCCTACTCCCCACTCTGGTTGCCATGCCTACAATAGTGAATGAATGACAGCCGCCGCGGCCAATGGGCTTACAGGTGGGCGGGAGCTTCTGGACCAAGAGAAATGTTCAGTTCAAACTGTGTATACTGGCGTAGTCAGTGATAAGGTCGCCGTTGACCGCCTGGCGTAGGTAGATAGGCGTGAACATGCTGTCGCCTCGGTGTTCATGAATAAACGTACAGGTAAAAACACGTCGTTTGAGCCTTGTTTTAAATGTAATGTTTTTTTTTTTTGGACAGCTCGGCTTGCGTAGCCTGATGTGTGTGAAATGTATTCGTTCGACCTATGGCACGGGTCATGACTATATGGTGGTTTATGTGCGAGATAAAGTTTTAAAAGGTTATTGTTATATGCAGCACATGCAGTTGGCCAGACTGGATGCGTTTTGTCATTTGCTAGCTAAGAAGCAGGTTGCTGATTGTGTTTTAATGTGCATCGGCGAGTGGTAAGATTGTAGTAGAGTTTCATTTTAAAACGTTATGATCGCGCAGTGCCTGCCAAGTGCCAGCATGGTTTCTTAAGGTCCTTCATGTGACGGATTCGGGCAGTTTAACAGCTATTGTGCAAACCAAGCTGCAGGTTCATTCGTGTGGTCCATTAACGGTACCTCTGGTCTACTCAACAGCCCAGCCAGACATCTATCCACGTTTAATGAATGCACACCAGCTTACTGTACTCATAACAGCCTGAGACTTTGTTTTAATTGATTATTTATGGATGTCATTGGGAGGTCTTTAATTTTTGTTTGCTTGCTCAAAAGTGTTATTCCTGTTTAATTTTTCCACACGTAAGTGTGTAGTAAATTGATGCAACAGCCAACGATGTAACAGAACCTTAGACTGACTTGCAGATTTTCTATTTATAGTTCAACGTCTAGTACATATTTTTACCCACGGTGGTCTTTTAAAGTAATGTCTATACAAAACAAGCTGTCGTTACTGAACATCTTCGCACCCTGGATTTCTTTTCCACTAAATGGTTTCAACTTCGGTGGTTTAAAGTAACTACGGATGCAAGAACCTCAGATGCTCTTGTCCGTTGTAGAGTCGCAGTGGTGCTAGTTGCGTTTTTATACCGGTTTTGTAATCCAAATCCGGTTTTGTAAACAATACTTAGTGTTTTAATTTTAATGTTACCCACATGTATGCACGATGGAGATCTGTTCCGGTCATAATTAGTCTTCTTCGGGTCACATAGGAAGTGAAACAGGGCAAATGTGAGTCATTTCTTCAAGCTTTTGGCTTAGATTTTCCAGCAGCTGTGAACTTTCAACACTGTGTTGAATAGGTTGACCCGAAAGAGAGCTTTGACTGAGCATCTTAAGGCAGACGGCTCTAACAACTAACAATAGTTTATGGGAAATCCCAGCACACTTACTGCTCAGAACAAACCAACAAGGTAGACTGTGATGAGGTAACACTGCTGTTACTTGTGTAAAGGTCTCTGGTAAACCATCTGTTGCTCAAAAGAGCCCAGTGGAATTTCTGTACTGTTTACATTTGTATGCATATAGTTTCTATATTGGTACTATTTTACATGCCATGTGTATACACATGCACACACACACACACACACACACACACACACACACACGGACACAGATGCACATCTACCACCCCAAAGCAGGAAAAGCGGTATGCAGAGCGTCTTCCTGTTTATCTACTTGTCACAGCGTTCATGTTTTGGCTTCTGTCATCATAAACCTGCTGTTAGCTATGATCTTTGCAGATCGATTAATGAACAGGGGTGCTATGATCATCCTCTTCCCAGCCTAATTAAGACAAAACCTGCCAGTCAGACCCAGTCTGCCCAGTAGCCAGCGCCTCAGAATCAGCTCCAAGGCACACAGGATTTCCTGGCTGGTGAGAGAAATGGAGCCACCCTGTGTGTGACCGTGCTCCTGCTGTCTGATCCGCCCTGTATGAGACCACTTGTTAAATAGTTTGCATTTATAGTGTTAAAGCAACGAAGTATTGTATACTGGAAACTGTGAGCCTGATGTCATGTGACACAGTTCTTGTGGTCAAGTGACTTGACCAATCTTCATGTTGCTTGTCTCCATTGTGTCTCCCTCTCTCTGGTTCAACATGGTGCAAACTGCTGCTGTGCCTTTTATGAAGTTAATTGCCTTCAGAAGACATTCGGCTCCAGCTACTGAAGAGTAAACTGTTATACGTGCTGTTATATGTTCATCCAATATAACCATAAGATGTTACGAAGTAGAGGAACATTCATACCTGTGATAATGGATGTGATGCTGTTACACTGAATGTTTCTCTCTTCTTCCCTTTTTATTGCCATATAGACCCTCTGCCTGGGCAGCAAATAGCTAAGCAGGGCGTTAAACATTGATGTTCCCCACATGGCTGCCACTTGTCTGTTGTGTGTTTACTGGTTGCTCTGGAGTCAGACTGCCTGCAGAGGACCGTCTGCCCTTTAGCCAGGGGGCAGTAGAGAGAAGCCATGCTAACTTTCTTGTTAGCCAAGGAAGGAAGAGAGAGGGGCCAGAGGCTTATTTGAGTGGATTGAGGGCAACTTTTTCCACACGTGTTTGTTTTTCCATAGGACCCATCTGTTTACCCCAAGCCGTTTGTGTCTACTGTCTCTGTGGAACTGCAAGCCCTAAATTCGTAGATAACATCTCCTTAGGACAGTGCACCTTCATTAAAAATGGCATCAGTTCAAGCCAGGAAAACCAAGAAATAGAAAGGAGGCAGTTGTCAGCTCAGCTAATTCAAATCCTTAAACTCAAATATTAGAAAATGACAAAGTAGATGGGTAGGAGAGTGTTGGTTTTTTGTTGTTTTTAGTTATTTTTTGCTTGTCTCAGTGTGGAGAACTTTCCAGGCATCCATTGGGAGTCTTAGATTTTAGGACTGTGTTTATCTATTTTTCTGACCCCCTCCCCCCTGAGTCCTGGCTGGGCGTTATGTGTTTTGCCTGACTCACTATATACCCTAATGCAGTAACAAGAGCCCTTCCATGGACCAGATGGTATCTTCAACTCCAAGCCAAAACTCACTGGCATATACAGTACATGTCTGTACGATGCTTGCGTTAAACTGACAAATCTAATTATATTGCTTTCTGAAATGTTCTCCTAGACCATCACTGAGATTAAAAAGGTAAATTGCCCCAGTATATCTGAGGTTCTGCTGCTTGAGGCGTGTGGATTTAGTAATTCAGAATTCATGTGTAGTTGTACTGAATAAAATAAGACTTTAGGGATCAATGTGTCCTTGCAAAGATTTTTATAATATTGTCTTCCTTTGAAACTTGTGGACACTTGGAGATATTCAAATTGATCATCATATTCTTCAATATTTCATAACTCATCAGATTTACGTGTCAAAATGCAGTGAGCGATTCACCAAAAATATTTACAATAACCATGGTTTTTGACCTAGTTTAGTCTAGGTTTGCCCATTGTTTGATAAGACTTCAATGCATTTAGGTTGTTAAAAATGAATCTAATACCTTTACATAATCACTTTTATTCACTTATAGGTATACTACATTTTTCACTTGAGTAATAACTGCATCTGATACAGTTTACTTCACACGCAAACATTTGTGTAATATAGTGCTGTCTGGGTGATAAAACGATAATGACAATTGTCAAGATATGTTTTTCCTATGACAAAAATTAGCTACGGGTATAATGTTCAATAGAACATGTCTCCTAAACTGAAACAGATAATGCTTGTGCTTATTACATGGCCTCATGGGTGTTTCTGCTAACATCACCACAACAGCCAATCATGATGCATGTTGCAATTTTAACCCTCCCCATAAAGTTATGCTGTGAACATCAACAATGTGATCATCTTCAAGAAACAATGGCTGATGAATTAATGCCAGAGGGGGACATTTTAAAACGTTTGGAAGTGGTTTGCATATCACGCATCAAACCAGACACAAACAAAATGTTTACATTTATTCATTTAGCAGACACTTTTGTCCAAAGCAACTTACAAATGAGTAATAATACAGCTGTATGTTAAAATTAGGTTGACAATATCTGAGAATCCAGCTAACAGTAAGTACTGTCCTGTAGTCAAAAGTGCACAAGATTCAGTTTAGCAAGATAGCCTGAAACCAGCATGCAAGATATCTATTTGCACTCTTACATTTGCACTTTTTTTCCATGGTGACTAAATCTAAAGTGCAGTGATTTTTTATCGAAGACTAAATTTTTTGTTATTCATTTTACTTATGTTAAGGAATGTTGTTTGTACATTGTTTGATATTGATGGTTAATAAATTTTGAGATGTAATGAACATGTATTCATTCTGTAGCAGTAAGACTTCTTCACTCTGTAGCAGGAAGATAAATGATCTTTAAAAGCTGAAATCCTGTGAAATTTTATATCATGATGAATTTTGAGATCAATATGTAAAGAAAAATTGTGATAGTTTCTTTGGCCACATTGTTCGCTGTAGTACAATACAAAAATTGCTGATGCAAGTAGTTTATAGCCTTGTCATTTAGCTTTGTAAGAAAGTGTTTAAAATGGTGCTAATGTGGTTTAAAAATTGTGAAAAATCTTTCCCTTTCCATATCAGCACGGTCTCAAGGTGACCCACAGAACACCTTTCAGTGGGTGGGCTTGGCTATAGGGGGAATAGATTTAATTGCCACAGCATGAGTGAGATGAGTGTGAGTCTGTCTCTGTCAGAGCCAGGGTGCTTTCCCACACCAAGAGAGGGCAGGTGGGTGCGGGGAGGAAATCCCTGGCGTCAGCACGCCATAGAGCGGGCACCAGGCTTGGCAAGCAGACACTGTCAGCACAACAGCCTGGGCCCCCCATGTAGCTGGTGGATCTCTGCAACAAAGAGCTCTGGTTAACAGAGTAAAGTTTCTTTTGTTTACTAGTGAAAAATCACGTGTTGTCTTTTGTTGCGTCGTTGTCCTTCCCCTAGCTGGGCAGTTTTATTGATGGTTACATTTGCATGCACTCTAAGTGCTGTCCCTCTCACGTCCCTGAACTGTTCTAGCATTGGTATGACGGAAAGCTAATTACTTGTGCACAAGAAAGAATTAAGGCCTGCTAGATTACTGCAATGCAAGCAGGTAGAGAAAATCAATATTGCCTGTGGTTTTTTTTTTCTTTCTCCCCCACTTTCCTGCCATTATTAAGCCTTCTGTGCAAAGCAAGAATCTGAAAGTATGTGTCACAGTGGCAGATGAAGAAATAGACTGGCTCAGTGAATTATATTAGGTGTGCTTGTATGTCTTTGGGTACGTCTGCAATCGTTCCCCTTGTGTTGCACCAGAGCAAGCGTTGTACATGTTATTCCAAAGGTATGTTCTAGTTTTCATTGGTTTTATACATCATTTGTAAGAAATTTGTCACCACCTTGGGTTTTACAGGCAGTAGTCAGAGAACAAGGTAGATTCTTATGTTTTAGACTTTGTGACAAAAGCATATGAATTGATTGAACCTGACTTTGGTGTTTGCTGAGACATCTGAAGGCCTTTTTGAAAGTAACTCGGACACTGTGTTTGGGGAACAGGATGACAGTTATTTTCCTGATGTGCTTTGTTTGGCTGTTGTCAAACTTGGATTTTCTGAATCTTTCTTTGTGGGGTGCATCTTCTGGTGTGTGTGTGTGTGTGTGTGTGTGTGTGTGTGTGTGTGTGTGTGTGTGTGTGCGCGCGCACATAACAGCATAAATATCCATCTATCCATTATCAAACTACTTATCCTGTTCAGGGTGCATGGCAGAGGACACCCCAAACAGGGAGCCAACTGATCACAGGGCGCACACGTGTGTGTGTGTATACACTCACTGGCCACTTTATTAGGTACACCTGTGCAATTGCTTGGTAACACAAATTGCTAATCAGCCAATCACATGGCAGCAACTCAATGCATTTAGGCATCTAGATGTGC
>JABJVR010049017.1:0-22926 GCA_025773905.1 Chitala chitala | reverse complement strand
CAAATTTTAATTACGTGTTTAAATTCAAAAACTTTTTGGCCTCTTCATCAATTAACAATTTTGTATATGGCATCCAAAACGTTGTATGCAAAAAAAAAAAAAAAAAAAAAAAAACACACACACACACAACAACTCCGTCAGGTTACAGAAAGGTTAACAGTTAACAGCAGAACCTAGACAGAAGTTCAGAGATAATAGTAGAGTAGCCATGAGAAATCTGCAACAAAAGTGCTTAGCCAGAAACCTTTACTTCTGAGCAAAGGCCAGCTGTGAGCTCTCCAACAAGCTATCCAAACACAAGCCAAGCACACCGTGAATCCGTGCGTGTACACAGACACGTGCGGTCACACATCTCACTACTGGGACACGTGCCAGTTCACCACCTAAGGTATTACAGAAGAGCCATTCAGTGTTGACCCACTTCCTCTTCCACTTCTCTGTACCTTTAAGTTAACCAAGCCCACCCCGCCCCCCCATTTGTATTAATACAGGCCCTCCAAATGGGCTCGTTAACGATCCACACCAAGTAGTAAAATATCACCAAGAAGTGTTTCTGGGTAGAAACAATCATTCATTCAAATAAGCACATACCCTTGAACTTTCAGATTTTCCAAGGTTTTTGGAGGTCCTTATCTAGAATGCACAAAAAAAGGGGGGGGGGAATAAATAAATAAATCACTTGAATTAACTGCAAATGTCAGGAAAAATATCTAAGATCCCACTTTCTTATCTCAGTCTCCATAATCAATTTTTGTTCAAGGCTGTGTGGTCTGTTATTTGTTATCCTTCATCAGAAATTCCTGATGTGTAAACGAATGGCGCGACCGCAGCGAGCATTGGTCCTGTCACTGGTCCTGTCACTGGTCCTGTCACTGGTCCTGTCACTGGTCCTGTCACTCACAAACAACACATCAAGTTTGGACACGTGCTAAACCAGAGACACATGAACATACAGAGAGAACTTCCCATCAATCAGTCTAGTCCAATACTGCAAGGTTTCTGAGAACGTTACATTAGTCCATGAACTGAAGCCAAGGACATACTGTCCTCCACAGGCAGCCATGAATTTCACAAAGCTGTTGATGAAAATTATTCCAAAAATCTGAGCATGTTCACATCCATAATTTAAATAATTTATTTCAATTTTTGTGGATGTTACGCATAGTCTCGTGTGGCCTCCGGGACTTAAACTTGCAAGTTTTGCACAAAAAAAAAAAAAAAAAAAACAAAAAGATCTAAAAGTGAAAACAAAAAAGAATTATTAAATATGTAGTGAAAAATACACTTTCTGAACAACCCAATTACTTTCATCATGTTTAACATTTTGGGACTTACTGAAAGGTGACTCAGGCCTTACAAAAACTCTGCTTTAATCATTTGCAGTTCAAAAGAAGATAAGAACTGAAGGTTTTTCTCTTTTTTTTTTTTGCCAGAGTATCACTGCGTGACTTACATTCATAATTGTTGGTACCAATCAGTGATTTTATTTTAGGCCACATCGCTCAGCCCTTCCAGTACCTCAATGGAAGCCTGGGGTTGAGCTCAGGCTTATCCGCTTTCCACATTATTTGAGAGATGACCAAACGTTGTATGACGTTACACTACTTACCGCTTCCCTGCCATATCTTGACCATCTCAGGTTTTCCTCACTGATGAAGGATACCAATTACGATAATCGTTTTAAAGTCAATTGAGGAACTATGCAAAGGAAAATCCTTTATCAAACGGATTCAGACATCTAATTCACAACACTAAAGAGAAAGGCTTCCTTGTTGGCATTACATTTACATTTATTCATTTAGTAGACACTTTTATCCAAAGCGATTTACATTTCACATGTGGGTTACAATGAGCTAGCGCTGGGTGTCTTGCTCAAGGACACACCTGGTGGCTGGGCTGGGATTCGAACCACGAGACTTCTGCATCCCAGACTGAATCACCGGGCCACATTAATCACAGTTCACTGTGAACACACCTGGTCACCTGCATTGCATGCATTCTCAGTCCATACAGCCACCAGCTGCTGAATTTCCCAGCAACAAATCAGTGACCACTCAACGCCCTAGCCCGAAAGAACAGATTTAAAACGCGTCCGCCGGCTTTGTACAGTAGATCAGCACTACACTGATGCAGTGACACGCTTTTGTTTAGCAATGTGACTGTAACATTATAGGGCTGTGCATGTCATCTACAATTTCAAACAGGTACATGAAATGGAACACAAGGAGATGCTTTGCTTCTTTGGTCACTCTGCATTATTTGGTGACTGTTGTAAGGCCCTGACTTCAAGAGCAGCATCACCACAACAGTTCCATGCCCTAAATTAAACTCTCACTTTCTTCCAAGACAAAGAGCACAGACCTCCCACTTCCACCACCCTGAAGTATATGAATACCGTACAGGATTTTGGCAGGAATAAACATACATATTGCGTAACTGTATAACACACACACACACACACACACAAAAAGTGTAACCTATACAGATCGAAGAAAAGAAGGGAGCAGCTGCCTTTATTATTTTTTATACACCAAGGATCCCTGATCATTAAACTGCTGCACTTACTAATGTTCCATCAGCGGGCGAGAGATTGATTGCGGTCGATAGGGAAGATGGCTGCCCTGGTGCCCCAAATGCGTCAGTCAAAAGCATAAGTGTCGAAGGAGCTAACTGATAATGTGACTCTAAACCTCACCCACAAAAATCCCTGCCTGGACACAGAAAAGACTGCCATTCTGACTAGTGCAGGTACACTTGTCCTCATTCGGTCTTTTTTAAAAATGTTCACAAAAACATTCCTACATTACACGGCTGATTGTACCTTCACTCTCACAATGCTGCGACCTTGACGAGAATGAAAAAGTCTACGATTCAAAGCACCGTCACACATCACGTACTTCATGACGGAGTAAAAAGCCTGAAAGAAGCGGAACGCAAGACCACATCACAGAATAACGAGCCCAGCACCACGAGCACTTTTCTCCAGTAAATTAAAATCAAACAGCTGGTAATGACAGCTACAAATCTGCAAAGACAGGGCCACACAATCTCACTAAATCAGTGTCACACATGGCTCTGAGGCTTGGCCATCCACCTCGGGGCCATTTCCTCTCTGTCCTATTTATTACCTTCTTTACCTTTTCATGGTCATTGCCCTATTTGTGTATTCAATTTCAAGACATACAATCCAGTTTACAAATTGGGATTCCTCCCCCCCACTTTTAACCTTTTCTCAGAGTTCAGCTATCACCGGGGGTTATGGATTGAATTTGCAGACAACCCCCATTAGTGGTCACATATGTATTCTGAAAGGGAGGGGGAAGTATAAGACATTCTGCAAAAAGGTCAAAACCATTTATAATTGCACGTGACGGGCAGCAAGAGAGATGCGTTACACCACAGCATGAGTCAAACTATTCTGTGAGTCCTTTAACACTTCATTACTTTAACAAACAGAGCTTGCAAATGCATACAAACATTAGCCCTCACCTTCCAGACAACATAGCTTAAAAGTAACCGTAAAGAAACACTTTGTATGTACACACACACACATACATATATTAAAAAAAAAAGTGAGAAATTTCTTAATTTTAACCTAACATAACCTGGACTTTCACTACAGATGACAATGAAAGCAAATTCATAATTCTGATCTTTTAAATATTTCTCTAAATGCTGGGTTAAATTTTCATTAATAAAAAACCCACTAGTAACAATATATCAATGTTGGTTAACAATGTTTACTTTTTTTTTTTTTTTTTTTTTTTAACCTTAAAAAGCTAACTGACATGTATATGCATGAACATGCAGTTTTATGGTTATTTCAGTGTGATACACCACAGATGAGCCGATGTTCAGACAGGGGAAAAAAAAATAAAAAAATAAAAGATGCCAATTAATTTCACAAAAGAAAACCCATTCCTAACATGGCACCTACTTATAATAATCCAAATGTCACAAGGTGAACCTTTTCACATAATGGTAATAAAATGTTAAATGAGAATGCCCAAATTAAAATGATAAAAAAAGCAAACTAAAGTTCTTTTAAATGGGAAAAATCTTCCAGTACTTTTCAAGAACATTAATAATGCCCAGAAGGCTCCTCCTTTAAATTGGTGGATTTAATTTTCATTTTTATTTCAGTGAAGTGAATCACTGATGTGGTAAATTACTCTCCTTTTACAAAAATACTCGTCTACTTTTTCTAATACATCACCTTTAAAAAAAAAAAAAAAAAAAAAGAAAAAAGCACGTTCTCTGTTGATTACACAAATCTGTCAGACTAAAAGATACAATTTAACCATCTTCTAAACCTCACGACACTCTGAGGAAGCGGGGGGAATCTTCCCTTGGGCAGGTTTATGAGAAAATGGCCCTAACAGAATGGAGGTCGACCGCATGTACATTACATGACCACCAAAACATAGGTATGGTATACAGGCCCTGTGGTGGTGGTGGTGGGGGGGAGTGACCTTTTGGGTTTAGCATCATTTAAGTGTACCGTGTCACTATTTATACTCGCAGTCTCCCTGTCACCCCCTCCCCCAGCAAAGCCAGAGCTTCCACTATGACCTCAGTTTAGTTGCATTTGCTCCTTTGGAATGACGTTCAATTGCGCCTCCCCTCCACTCTCCATCAAGCCAATCTAAACTGGAGCAACTCCAACAGCAAGAACAGCGTTGGATGTTGGACCAGTCCTGAGCCCTCCCCAGACACTGCAATGCTGAAGGAGGGGAAAGATAATGAAGATGTTTGTCCAGAAATAAAAAAAGTTCCCATACATTTTTCTACTATGCTTTAGTATTTGATAATCAGATGGGCGTGTCTGAGGACTGTGACGTCGTAAAGGGCTGGAAAATTTCCACGGAAATCCTGACTCTGGATTTTTGGAAACTTTCTGAACAGTCTCATCTGGGCATTTAGAGGAACTACAGCATTTTCTATAATGTACATGCAGTTTGTGCATGGTCATGTGTTGAATGTTTTAATATTATACAGCCAAGAAAAAGGACTTAAAAGTTTAATAAGAATTCTTGAAGATTATATTAAAACAGTCCAAATGAGAACATTGCATATTGTTTGTAAATATATAAATCACTAGCTTCATTAACATGTTCATATTTACTGTAACAAAATGTCAATTCAATTCGTTTAGCCAGGTCCAAACACTGTTAAAAAAAAAAAAAACCCAACAAATTACAACTGCCAAGTGATTATTTTTACAAATCGTGCTAGTTTATGTTGTTTGGAGGCGTGATGTACTTCAGCAAGGTAATCAAATTATAAAAAAAATAAATAAATAAAATAAAATAAAAAAAAATAAAAAAAAAAAAAACAGTGAAGCTGTTGGCCATTTTTAGTAGCGCTTATTTAAAGTCTTTGTTCATCTCAGATTCATTTTGCTCATGTAGCCTAAATGTTATTAATCCATTCAAATTCCCATCTACAGTTTAACCTTGATTTAATCATGGGATAGTTGGAAACAATGAAGATTAGACTACAGTCCTACGCATGGCGTTAAAATTCCATGACATACACTAAGTGTACAACAGACTTAAAAACGATGGAACAGGAAAAACTGGCGATTATCCTTCTACGTTAGCCCACAGGAAAAGCAACTCAAATGGAGCATGCACACACCAACCTGTTTAGCTGACATGGACACAAAACACAGACAGCGTACTGGTCAAATTTTCCATCATCCATGCCTCAACACTTTCCTATTTTAAACCCACGAAAGCTTCGGTCACATCACGATGACATCCCAGCCATTCTACTTTGCTCCTACAAACACCGAACATGGTCCATACACAAACTGCGTTCCTCACAAACATTCATGTCTATAACCCTTTCCAAGCTTCCTCATTATCTCTACCTTATCTTTCAACAAGAACGTCATCCTAGTGTACCAAATTAACCTCTTGCTGCTTTCCCAACACTTCGAGGCACACTGTTAATCTAAAATAATGAGTGAAAAACAGAAGGGATAATGAGTTCTGCAAAAAACATGCAAATAAGATAAAATAAATGTAACTTCTCAGCCGCTGTCCATTGGTCCTGAAGTCTATTCCTCACGAAAGCAGACCATTTTGAAAATGCATTTGATTTGCACTTTCAAAGCAAGATAAGATGAAATTCATGAATGCTCATTAACTGAAAACTTCCAGAGAACGTTACAATTATTCACAAGAAAATTAAAAGCCTTGGCAACCAGAATGTTTCATTTCCTTTGAAAATAAAGGTGACACAGGCAGAGTTAAATAGCTTAAACGACCCTTTACATGAAACGATCATGCTGCTGATACACAGGACGAGGTGCGCCGTCCTGCATGGTGTACCGTCCCTTTACAGACAGGCCTGTCCAGTGACATGACACATGGCTTCGGTGTCTGCGGAACAGCTTCCCCTTTAATAGTTCCCAGGCATTTGCAAACACCCAAACATGTGAAAACAAGAAAAACAGAACTGTACAGTAAGAAAAGGAGTGCAAAAGAAAGTGAAAGTTCATACAGTACTACATGGACCCATTTGAGACACTTCCTTTTCTCCCTGAGGACCGTGGCCCAACACTCAGTGCCAGAGTCACTTTTCTCACGTGTACTGAGATTCCGCCTGCAGCTCCAACGCTTCAGGAAGTACTGCTGATGGGCTAGGAAAGCTAAGAAAATAAAGACAGCGGCCCCAGAGCAGCAAGTGATGAAGCAAGCACAGACGCACGCACTTGAGCAGTCTACCTGGAGGAATTAATCCAGCCTAGTGACCATTTTGCAATTAGTCCCACCCCCTGCTAATACACAACAAGCACAGGGAAAAAGCAGCCGAGAATACCTGTTAAACAGGCTCCTCCCCTTTTGTAAAGCAGCAGTACATTAAGTGGGACCCTAGACATTCAGTGCCTGTCCCCATTCTTTTAGTACCACCATATTGGTCTCCATGTTCGACGTGGCCGGATCAGACCTGATTTTGTGGTTAAAACCATTTTACTCACCACATAATAGTTCATACCCCTGAACTCATTCAAATCTGCTGCTTTAAGACATACGAATATTTTGTAGAGAACACAACAAATTTTAGGTTTAAACCTGGTTAAGGACAGGAAGATAAAAACAAACACTACATATTTAAAAGAAAAAAAAAAAATAAATAATAATAATAATAATAATAATAATAATAATAATAAGATAAAGATGCTGAAGTGTAAGCCAGGGAATTTCCATACCATGTGGTAACGTTATGCTGGCCCCATCGACAATGGCCTGGGCCAGCTCGTGGTCGTTGCTCTCGAAGGCATTGGCAGCAGCTCGCAGGGCATCCCAGATCTCCTTGCGGCCCTCGAAGGCCGGCGCTGTGTCCCAGAACTCATCGCGCTTGCTGCGCAGCTGCCCGTCCGTCATGGGGTAGTCACTCTTCCATTTTGGCTTCTCCTTCTTCAGGGGCTGGTTGCGTCCCAGAGCGACTGAAGAAAGGAGACACAGAAAGGGACAAGTCGTTAACCATCAACATCCAATAACCATTTGATCTCACTACTTCAACTAAAGGACTGTCATATTTAACACCACCAGAAACATAAAAAAAGACAGATGGTAAACTGCAAAACTATTTACTCGGTAATGCCTGTTAAAGCACCTGGACAGCAGGATATTCAGACATAAGCAAGCATGTGTAGGTTTTACTGGGCCTTTATTTTACAACAGTATCTGCCCTTTTCAGGAACCAAAGCATTAAGCTGAATGTTTTATTGGTGAGGTCAGTAATTATGTTAAATTAATAGGCAATGGTAACATCCCAGTAGCATACATCTGTATGAGAGAAACAGGGGGAAGCAGAGCCTTGGTTACTCCCCCCCCCCAGTGTGGGACCATCCCTGTGCGTTTTCTTAGGTCAAAGATGTCAAAGTTGTTGCTTCTCACGCCAAAGAGATGAAAGATGCGTTTCACACCTTCCCACAACTCACATCCCCAAACACACAATCACTGCCAGGAAATTCAGCGCCAGAAAAAAAATAAATAAATAAAACAACAACAATCACGCAGACGCCACGTAGCGCCGGTCATAATGTGTCTCTAATCAGGACTCTGCATGCAGAGAAGCCATCCGCTGAACTTTCACAAAGTCGATGTATGGATTAAAGGGAGCCAAAGCACTGAGTGAGGGTCAGCCTGGTCAGGTTTAGCCAGTAACCCACGAGGAGTCAGCTTCTGTCCTGTTATGATCAAGAGGTGGGGGGGAGGGGGGTTTATTGGGAAAACATCTGGTTGCCTTTAGGGGAAACATTTATGTGAGACATGTTGTAACAAAAGAAGGCTGCTGAGAAGTGCCCCCCCCAATTACCCACTCACACTGCTCTGTTTCAGTCAGACCCACTCTGCTAATTCATCACAACTCCCCAGACCAGACAGAGTGATAGAGGGACTGCCAGCAGTACAGGAGGACTCACATCCTGCAAACAGTCAGGGCCCACCTCCATGTGTACACACACACACACACACACACACACACACACACACCTTCCTGTTGCCAGCCTGGAAGGATGTAGAACAATTAATTATTCAGAGGCATGAGTTACTACCTGAGCAGCTCATCCTGTCCTTCACACAGTCCTGTCTTATTTCAGCACTCCCACAAAGCACTGGAAAACCAGCACGCAAGCTGCACGCATCAATAATTCAGTTCTGTGACCGCTCCATCAGCGCACCTCACACCAATGACCCAGAAATAAACCAAATTCAATTTGCAACAGATGCGCAGACGGGAAAAAAAGAAAGAAAACGAATAAATAAATAAATAAATAAATAAGCGAACGCAATGCAGCGACCCAGCTTGACTCTGTCTGCCGATGAGGGCGGCAAAGTGCCCATTCCCTCTCCATACATCAAAGTGTACAATTTAAATTTCCCTGTCATGCCAAGAACTGCCGGGACACACGCGAAGCTGAGAAGCACACGCCGAACAGTGCTGCCGTGTGAGCGGAGACAGTGGTTACCTAGCATGACGTTCAGAACAGCACTAAAAGCAGCCCTAGCTGCTATTCTCCAGTACGCCTTTGTTAAGGTCAGGCGTGTTAAGGTGTTCTAGACAGCTTGGGCAGTCCAAGCTGAACGCAGAACTCAGCAGGCAGTCCGCACCCTTACGTCAAACCACAGCCCCCGTTGGACTCTGTAAAGCATCGGAGGTTTCTGCACACCAGCACATTACTGAATAAAAGCAGACAGATGTGGCCAGAATTGCATGGAAAAACGTTCATTGTAAAACTTCAGCTCCAGATAAAGGGTATATTTTCCTTTGTAGCACTGACCAAGCTCAGAGCATTTTACACGATATTTACCAGAGCCGTTAGTTAACCTTGTGCCACATCAATTGTTAGCAAAGAAGTCAACATTCTCCAAGGCGACACACCCAATTATAAACAGCGAGGAAAACGAAACATAGCCCACCACAAAGGCTGAGAACAGTGAGTCCAAGAAAAGCACCGATCAAAATAGCAGACAGTGGCCTTGTACTGGGGGAAAAGTAAATAAAAATCAGCACAGTTTTACAGATTAATATCTGCTCTAGCAGTATCAGTACTGAAGAATGCACTGTAAAGCTGCACAAAGACAATTAATGGAGTTAAACGGCATCCCTGCATTTTACCGAGAAGAGACAACATGCTTTGTACACAGGCAGGCATTACTTACTTTATCTGTGCACACATGCTGTCTTACAAGTTTTAACAACATTACAAAAAACTTGACCAAGTGGTTTTCAGACACAAACCTTGATGACCATGTGCGAGCGTGAGCATACTCACATCTACAAGACAAACCCCGAAACTGAACCACCTAAACAGCCAAATTAATTTAAGAGGTGCAAAAAGCAAAGAGTATAAACTTTTGATATGTTTTTGTAAGACCGAAAAATGCTAATTCATGTTTCACAAGAATCCCAAATGAGCACCATCTGGATGGAAATCTTAAGAGAGCTCTGTGGGTCCATCAGACAGAAGCCAACTGTATCCTACAAACAGGAGAACAAGGACATGTATTCCTTCTGTCATCGCACAACTGGACAGCTTCTGGTCATAAAAATCCCCCCATGAAATAAACATGTGGCTGTACCCAATAATCAGACCCTTCCCTGCTCCAGTATAGTTTGGGCAGGAACTACATTCTATATACCAGTAGCTTGATGTAATGTTACTCAGTGTACAGAGAATTCACAAAACGTATTTCCTCATATTTTAGGGCTGAAACAAAATTCTAATGAATTAAGGTCATATTCCACTAACCATACAAAATCACTTTTTAACATGAAAGGTAAAGGACAAAACACCATCCAGCTAGTCAGAAAAGTTTCATGTAAGCCATCTAAGGATGTAAAATACACAAATAAAAAAAAATAATTAAAAAGGCAAACAACTGCAACATTTTCACCTAGAAACAAAACGCTAAATTTTGATTCTCAAAGGAAACTAAGGAAATTTAACTTACAATGCATTTAAGTACCCAAATTTGAATAAATGGATAACTCATTTGACTTCTGAACTTATTGCTACTGAAGCACATTCTTAATTTCCTCCAGACTGTGACCTGAATTGAGGGCTGCACCCTGAAGACAAGAAAGTGCCCCTTAAGACCGTTAGGGTGTGCCAAGTGTTATTAGAAACACTGGTCATTTGGCAAAACAGGACATGCACTTAATAGTCTCAAATACTACATAGCTTTCTCATTGTAGTAACAGCAGGCTGGGGACAAGGCACACACCATTCACAAATGGATTTATTTCTGTTTGGAACATCACGTTGCATTTGTGGATCCTTTTCAGACTGTTGTTCCTCGACTGGCAATTGACAAGTCTCAAAATAATCCATAACTGCAACACAGCACTCACAAACACATCTGAACACCAAGATGATTTCGTTCACTTGTGGAATATGTTGGGAGAATTTGTGAGTTCATGTATGCTTGTGTACATTGCATAACAGACATTCCATGCATTAATGTACTCATTACTGTCTGTGTGCATATATCTGTGCATTTTATGCTTGCATTTATGACGGGTTTTGATATGCTTTCAACGGCATACACTGCCGAGCATCTTCAAGGCCACCTGTATAAAAAAAAAAAAAAGTGATGACAGCTGGTGATGATGCAAGCAACCTCTTTGCCAGACATGGGAGCACGGTTACTTAAAGGAGTGCAACCCCCCCCCCCCCCAAAAAAAAAGAAACACACCTGAAGGTCATGATGAATATGTCCTCTACCTAGTCCAATAACAGGGTCCACTGTTAGTCTTAGATAACCCTAAACAATGGCAAAGCCATAACTTATACAATGTGTTGGCAGGTTTAAAATGTGTGATTTCAATATGGTGTCATTTTTTCACTATTTGCACAATTTTTCTTATGGTGCCAGTGTGGGAAGAGGGCTTGCACAGAGACTCTGGCCATGTGAAAGCAGCCACCTCTTGGTTCTTCTAATACAGTCCTGCTCAGGGTTAGTTCGATTTTCAACATTTCAAATCAATACCTAGTGAAAATTATACTTCTAGCAGGGTGACCTCAGTGTGACAGGACTTCTTTACAAAACAGGTGCCTCAGTCTCACCCCTACAACACTGAGACTGAATCCATCCATCCAGTATCCAACTGCCAATCTGTGCAGGGTCACACGTGGCCTGGAGCCCATCCCAGATAGCCTAGGGAACCATAAATGTTATTCCTGCATTGTTATATGAAGTCTGCCTTCTTTTGTTGTCATTTTTCGCCCCCAGAAAGTACTTTCACATACCAGAACAACTCATCCAGCCTACAGTCAGAGAGAGCCTGGAATACGTCCCAGAAAACACTGAGTGCAAGTCAGGATACACCGTGGCTAGGCAGGTACTCCATCACAAGCACATATTTATTTCCCCACACAAGTACACACACAGATGTGTCAAAGCTTACAAACCATGCTTCTTCAAGAATGGAAGAGAACCCATGAGGTCCCATTGGAGACAGTGAGACAACTACAACATGGAAATGCGAGGCAACACTGGCAGCTGCTGGGCCAACATTACTACTGGTCCAGCAAGAAAGGTGTGAAGGAGGAAAAGGCGAAAGCATTTAAAGTTCATCACCTGAAGAACAAGACTGCAAACATGCCCCCAACAGATGTGTGGCATTAGCAAGGCTTTGGTTTCGTTCACTCATCTTCCAAGTGTGTCCTGGATGCAGAATTGAACTCAACACTACAAGAAATGTATTGCACAAAAGGGACTGGATGCTTCCTCACCAGCACAAAACTACACAAGACAGTCTAAAACTGAATTCTGACTAAAATGTTATCTACTCAGTCTGCAGACAGAAAACTCCATCCACCTTACCAGTTTGCTGACTAATCTTGTTTGAAAAACTTAGCCTACTATGATAAAATTCAATAAGTGATACTTCCATACATCATTACAATTTATACAATAATAATTCTGAGCAGGTTAAATTGATGACAAAAAAATTCACTGCATAACAGCATTACAAACTCATACACTCACAACACTCAAAATGAATTTAGTAACTTTGTCAATACATCAAATACTTTATGTACAGTACAGTGAAGCGTAAGCCTCATATCCAAATGTGCACACACTATCACAAAGACATGGCAATGAACTTGCTACACATGCATGCAAGCAAGCAAAAATATTAATTAGAGGTGCCCAAAAATCACATCCTGTTACTTTATCAAAAAGTTTCAAAACTTTGCTCAAAAGATCTTTTGCCTAATTTTCAAATACCCTTGAGGTTAAACACAGCTCCACCTGGCCAACAGTAAAATCCCATTAGTATAACACCTGGCAAAGGGTATACAGGTACACCAAACAACATAGTATCTCCTTCAGGTTTAATGACTTGCCTCACAGACAGAATGATATAGTATGTTGAGTATTTCTAAAGGTATATTTCCCACAAATTGCAATTACACAACAAACCATCAATGAACTGGACAAATTCATACACAGACTACCACAGACTAGTAGTTGCTGCACACACAGGCCTACACACTAGCCATATCAACCAAAGCTTATCAATGCACGGAATTTAATATTTAGGACAAAAGATTCAGGCAGTGAGCAAAAGTACAATTATCAATTACAGTGAAGTGACAGAGCTCTACTACCAGAATACGGTCAAATACATAAAACACAGCAGACTGCTATCACTGCTTGACAAACTGAACAGCTCAAACACCCCCCCCACCCACACACACACCCTACAGGACCACCTATAACATTCAGACAAACTCATGCGCATTGAATCTCTTAAGATTTAAAATCTCAGTGTCAGTTAGCATTTTATACTGTAACATGCAAAATTCATTGAGCAGTTGCTTTCCACTCGTTTATAAGCACAGCTCCCTTAGCATTTCTAAGTTCAGTTCAATTGTGCCTTTCAATCGTTAGGCACTTCAGCACAACGAGGGAAAACTAGATAACCGTTTACTTCTTAGAGAAGAACCCCCGACGGACAGAGAACAGTCACCGTTTCAGTATAAATGAAACGGCTTCGAGAAAGCAGACAAGTCATCCAAGCAGCAGAGAACTGGCTGCCCGGCTTCCTATAATTCATTCCTTTCGCATGCTGATGAATTCTTGAGTTCTTGTGCATGAATGAACAAATACTACAGGTTCTAAAACTCTTACGCCCAATCACTTGGAAATGCAACAAAAGATGCACTGCTAAGGAATTCACCGTTAGGACGTAAACACTGACAAAGACACCACAAGAATAACAATGATCAGTTCCGTCACAACTTTTAACAATTGCCCGACGCCACGTCTGTTGTCACAGTCCTGACTGTGGTTTTATTATAGCTTTCCTCGAGCGCATCTAGTTCTACGATGGATAAAACCAATGCCGCGAGACGGTTCTGGGATATATCGCACCACAAGCGTAACATTTTCAACTTACATCCGTGCAAAAATGCATACTTGTTCACCCTCCCCCATCGATATCCGCAACAGAAAGAGGTGCGCTGTTTAAATAAGAATAAAACAAAAAAAAAGTTACTTTTTCTACAGTTCAACGGCACAGAGTCTGCCCTGCATACGTACATCAGATCTGTACAAAACTACCATAATTAACAGTGTTACGTGTTTCGCATTCTGAATTTAAAACTGTGACCCACATTCAGGGAACCCAGCAAGCTAGCTTGCTAACAGTAACTAATAAAACCTATACAGAACGTGCTCTTAAAAAAGCACAATGATGAACGTGGCGCGTTCCACAGCCATCACGTCCACATCAGAAGTATCCGTTTTTAGAAGCGCGAGGCCCCAAAGCCAGCTTTAGCAGCGCGAGCCATTACGTTCCGACGATCGTGATGAAGGGAATTCTGAAGACATCAAAAGAGAAGAGACGAGCCACATGATAACAACACTGATCAAACAACCCCAACAATCCCAACTCAAAACCGCTGTATAATCCTTTGATGCACTCGGCCTGTTTCCTACCTACCTCCAGTTCCGTCTGAAATTTCGTTTAAACTGCCAGAAGAATCATGGTGACTGCCCACGCAGCCACCCATGGATGTTTTAACCGCGCTGCCCCGCAGACCCTCTCCGGATTTCTTCCCCCCCTTTCGCAACTGTTCCCCTTATAATAGAAACTGACAGCGCTACAGCATCAGCTGGGAATAGGCGGGGTGTGCACACATCATCACAAGGTGACCGGTTTAAAGAAAAGGGACAGGGAAAGGAGACAAGAAAGCTGCGAGATCCTCACTTTGTTTTTTGTTAAATTTTTTTTTTTTTGTCACCGGTAACGTTATACTTCCTTGTACAGGATCTGTTAGTCCTGCAGTTAAGAATGTATTGCTTTATATTGGTAGGACCGATCATTTTAAGTTCGAAAACAATGCAAAAGTTAATCTACAACACTAAGACAGCCCATTTTGTCTGAAATCAATTTGTTTGTTTATTTATTTATTTCAAACTGTACGCGGATTATCTAGAAAATATCGGACGAAACTAATAAAACGCAATTACATTGCTTTTAAAGAGATTCCTCACAACTTTATTATCGGTGAATGATGAATAAAACTATATAACTGGTTGATGCAAATTAAAATTTAACATTTTTAATTAGAGGGAAAACACTGTTTCTATTAAAATACACAAACATTACCACTTGTATTAAAATATAACTATTACAACAATATTGTAAATAGTAGGCTACACTTAAAACGATTTAAATTCATACATAAACAGACATCGCAGCACTGATGACATCCAAAAAATCAAGTAAACTGAAAATAAAAAATTAAAAATGGATATTCAGGAGGCTGAAAAACCCCACCGGGAGTCAACTGGTTACCCAAAACGTCCTAGACATAGTAAGCCGCGGTAGTTTAAGAAGTGTCAGGTGACCAGAATTGCCAGCCGAGAGAACATGTGGACTGGCCGCTGCTGGGTTAGTCAGCGACGTGCAATGGAGACCAGTCATCCGTCGAGACTGTGGCTTTTTTAGAAGGCTGACGCTATAATCGGAAGGAGATGGGCATAAGCAGATGGTTAGCATGAAGGTGGCGATAAAAGAGATGCATTAGTCTTAAAAACAGCGAGTAGCAGTAACTCTGGTGCATCTTAGACAGAGGCCAACTAAAGCTGAAGGAACAGCTCGTCAGTCGCCATAAGAGTCAAAATTAGTCTGCTTACAGAACAGATGGTTGCATGGTGGAAACCATTATAAATGCTTGGGTCTGCTGGCAGGGATGTTGCCCCCTAGAGGCAGTGTGAGAACCTGATTTCTTCATAGTGCTACGGACTAGTCAACTAATTTTCCTTAGTTATTTGTGTGAAATGTGATCATGTGAAATTGATCCTAAATTTGTGTTATGCCAGTTAGGCATGAATCCCTAAAGTACGTGTTCTCACAACCTTGGAGTGAATAAGCAATTTATGAATAAAAATAACAGAATTATTTAATATGTCTATTAATGGACAGAAATTAATGCATACATTCTGATCTTAATTTAAATAAAATTAATTCTGATCTGGGTTTATTAGGATCAGATGTTGATACTTATTTTTCAAAATAGTAGGTGGTTTTCTCAGAACACTGAGAAAAAAAAATGCAGGATTTTACTGATTTTACTGTACACAGGAATGAAAACTGATGCTGTTTGTGTTGGATCATCTTTACCAATGGTGTATAAGAGCAATGTTGGCCAAAGCAAAAAAAAATCCAATGGAGATTTGTAGTACAAAAAAACTAGCAAAGACAGTTACTCTTTATGTACATATAATTAACTCTCATACATACACACGTGCGCACACACACATTCTCCTGCTTCCATTAGAGGTAACCATAGTGGATCATGCATCTCCTCCTTGGCCTTCTCCTTGTCACATCCTTGCCTGGCAGCTCTATTCTATGCATTTTTCTCCCCACATTACCCCAAATCCTACCTGCACATACTCAAACCATCTCAATCTTGCCTCTCTGACTTTGTCTCCAAATCGTTCTATTTGTGCTGTCCCTCTGATATGCTCATTCCAAATCATTCCTCATAACTCCCAACAAGAAGCATTCATGCACATGTACTCTATCTTGCTTCTACTGACTTTTGTTCTCCTTCTTTCCACTATGTACCTCCAGTGCTCTAGTGCACACCTCAACCTGCTCCCTACTCTCATTACAGATCACAGTGTCATCCACAAACATCATAGTCCACGGTGATGCCTGTCTGACTTCGTCTGTTAAGCTACCATCACCATTGTAAACAAGAGGGCTAAGGAGCTGATTGTCGATGCAGTCCCTCTTCTGTCTTGAACCAGTCTGTCATTCCTATTGTACACCTCACCACTATTTCACTGTCCTCATACATATCCTGCACCACCTTCACATACTTCTATGTGGCTCTTGACTTCCTAACACAATACCACAACTCCTCCCTCACACCCTGTCATACACTTTCTCTAAATCCACATATACACAATGCAAGATCTTCTCACCTTCTCTATATGTCTCCATCAACACTCTCAAAGCTCTTTTTTTGTCATGAAACCATATTGCTGTTCACAGATCAACACCTCTCAACCCAGTCAGTACCAGTGCATCTCTCCACTCCTCAGACATCCTCTCACTTTCCAGGTCTTTTGTAAGACAGTCTGGATAAAAACTCCACGCTGCAACTGGTATGTCATCAGGACTGACTGCCTTTCCACCTACCATCCTCTTTATAGCTGTCCTCAGTTCATCTTTCTTATACAACTTGCCATACACCTTTTCGTTAGCCTTCGCCATCTCTCTTTTTACCTTGCACCACATCTCCTTGTACTCCAGTCTGCTATCTTCATCTCTCTGTCTGTATTGAAATTTATGAATAACATTTACTAAGTAATTAACGGAAGCTGAAACAAATACATTATCAGCTCACATTCCACATTTCTTTCAGAGTGAAAATTTGAGGACAGACTTCAGAGGACAGAGATCAACTGATTGCTGAACTCCTTATAGTTTTGAAACTGAATTTGTTAATCTGGATTCAGCCCCATATTATATTTTGTTATAGCCACATAACATGAAGAGAAGCAAATCTGAATGTGTTTTCCAGCTGATCTAGCTCACTCATTTGCTCGCATTCTCCACCATATATGGTCAATTATGAGGAGTGACCACAAGACAGATGAAGGTATTTGACATAAAAAATCCAAAGCAGCTCCATTTGTTAACAAAAATAAAGACTTAACCAGATTCAGATCAGGACACAGCTGTAACACTAAATTTTCACTCTCATTCTTTGTTCTTAAAAAAAAAGGCTGGAAAGGCTTTGTAAGCATTTTCTGGAATCCATCTTGATGGATGACTATGAACAGCCCAAACCAGTTTCTCCATTCAAACAGTAAAGTAGTCCTTTACCCCGTCAAGACGTCCTCTTCTTTAGGTACTTTAGTGACCATCCTGTCACTTTCAGTTGAGGCTAAGCAGTGAGAAATATTGATTAATACATCCCCAGTCACACGATGGCAGACTGTAGTCTTGTACAATGAGCTTCACTTGCTAATGAAAGTTCTGCTTTTCTAGAGAGAGACGTGACCTTCCATCTATTCATTAAAAACTTCAGGAAAGCCAATAAATTGTGAATTTTAAAATAAAATGTATAATTGTTATGGACTTCAAAGACATTCTTCATGCTTTGTTCTGAACAGAGATGAAATAGTTTGTATTTACTAAAAGCATAACACTTTTCATCTCATTTAGTAGATCTATTAATGCAACTTTACTAAGTGCTACATGTATTGTTATCATAATGTACATGTAAGCTGTTTGGGTTGTCATTGGCACACAGTATTTTAATAGAACACGGTTGATTTGTCATCAAGGTTACGTTTCCTTATTATTTAAGTGGCATCGTGTTTTATGTGATGCTAGCTTATGGCTGTGAATAAGCATAAAAATGCAAACAAATCTAACTTTGTGATACATAACAGGCTTTTGCTTCTAAAAGTGGAAAAAAGACATAAAAGCCCATCAGGGTCTACATTTAACAATCCATACAGTGTTTTTTTACTTAGGGTCTGCTCAGTGACGGTAAGAGTATGCTGTTGAGCAGCTGTATATGGATGGTTGGACAGAAGCACATCATTGCATCTCAAACCAAAATAGAGCACTGCTTCTTCATTTCATTTCTGGGACCAAACAGGTGATTAACAATCTGAGTAGAACCATATGGGAATGATAAATTAACAGCAGTAACCTAATAGATATGCAAATAGACTAAAAAACAATGATAACAATAGCAGCCCTTAGTACTTATGTGCTCTTAATACTGAATGCTAATTAATATCTGTTCTACTCATGGCTGTTTCCACCCAAAGTAAACCTTTACAGATAGAAGCAACTATGTTTACTGTTTTGGTTGTGATGTGTGCCTCATCCAGTCAGTGCTGTAAGATTTTATATGACGGGCTCACATGAGAATCGAGTAAGTGTGAGTTGGAATATTTAAAAAATGTGTAATAATAATAATAATACACGAAATAAGCAGTTGTGCAGATGGGAAAGTTGTTTATGGTTTAGTTTGTATTGAATGTATGAAATAAACACCCAAATGAGTTTGATAGTTACGTGCAGTTATCCCTATTTCTCACCAGTAGATGGCGGCAGAGTTACAAGGAGAGTCTAAACGTCCCTGTTCGGTACGTTCGTCTCTTGTAAAAATTATTTGTTGGAAATATTAATATTCAACGAATTTCATATTTTCTATTGGAGATTACATTATTCTTGGTCAGACTACATTAAAAAATAACAGTTTAATTTAAAGATCTCATTTTCATCTTTGTGGTTCTCGGCATTCGTGCTTTTCAGCAAGGGTGTTTTGAAATGTACATCTTATATCAAACGTTTATTCTCTTTTGATATAACTATATTCTTATCGTCCAAGCTAATGTTAAAAAGGATGAGGCAGGAAGAAAGTGAAAAAATGCAGAGAATTGAAAAGCCTCAGGAAGCACTGTGGTTTAATCTCTATGTCACATAAAAGAATTTACATCAGTTGCAGTCTTTCTCGATGAAACATGGCAGGTTCCATCAGACACCAGATTACCCAAGACTCTGCATTTATACTATTACTTTTTTAGATTTACCCAATAGATTTTTATTGCATAGACTGTGGAGATTTTATTTTATTTAAAAAATAGTTCTAAGCAAGGGTCACATTCATGTAAAGAAATCGCAAGAGTTTTCATAAATGGAAAAGTATATGTGAATTGCAGAGACGGGCAGTGCTATCGCAGTCCTGGAAAGGGCCAGAGTTCTCGGTCTGCAGGGGACCTTTGTTAGCCACGTCCAAGCGATAGACTCAAGCCATCTGTTTACTTTGGCTTCTCTGTCACCTCAGTTTGCCATGTGTTTGTGCTGAACCAAGTCCAGCACAGGATCAATTTAATGGGTGCTTGGGAAAGTTGTACAGTGGGAATCCCACTCTCAGACAGACGGACAAAACGTTTGTCTCCAAATGCAGCGACCCACTAGTGGGGTAGTGTTTCCGTAGTCCAGGATAACTGACAGTTATAAGTCGCAGACTGTACTGTTGCTTTCACATCAGGAATCAAAATTCTGACCTTTTAGTCAATAATAATAAACGTATATACAGATAGGTGACAAATTAATGGAAAACCCGACATAAAGTAATTCTCGATGGACCGTTTTTGCTGACGGTCCGATCCCTTCCTGCATTGACATTCTCAGTCACCTGATGTTGAGTTGCTCTTTTGTTTTTCCTTAATGTATCACGCTAATCTACAAGCGTCGCGGTCATCAAATGTGTGTTGTGTTGTCAATCGCTATGTTTGTCCTATTTACTGATGTGTTTCCCACAGATCTAAATTCAGATGCCACTTCAGTCACTGTTGAAACACCAGCCAGTTGAGAGGTCTTTATGACTGAAGCTCCTGCCATCTGTGCCCCAACAATGTCACTTACTAGATCTTTACCTCTTATACCACCTTGAAGAAACCTTCAGAACCATGTAGGTCTGCTCACCATTTTTATACATGCCACAGAGCAGGATTGGATGTTCATTGCTCAACTGTATCATTCAGTGAGCCTGTGTGGAAGCGCCTGCATTCATTATGTTTGTCCACTCATTTATTAAGGTTTTTTTTGTTATTCACCCATCTGTGCGTGTGTAGTTATGTATGTATGTATGTATATAAACTGTATGTGTTTGTTAATATTTTCCTAGTACTTTTGTGTAAATCATTATGGTGTCCCTATGTGAGAAATGAGAAAGTTAAGCAGGGCACGTAACGTGCAGAAGCCTGAAGCCTTAGCTCACATCCTACTTCCAGTGCTTCTCAGCCGTTAGCACACAGCATACTACAACAAGGGCACAGAACACAGCCCCACATGATGCAAAGGTTGAGGCTAGTTAAATTTAGCTCCTTGACGCCACCAGTAAATCATAATGAAACGGATGTGACACTGGGTATCGCTTAATGGTGACACATGGGGCCACGGCCAGAGGATCACTGGACTGTGTGTGCACCTGTAACTCTGACGGCGTCCTGTTGCATCCCTATCACTGCCTTGCATGCTGGGTGCCTGTGGAGTTCTGGGTACAGCCTGTTGTGCCAAGTGCCACTGAGCTGTTTCTGTCCATATGCTAATCTTTACCAGCCACCCCACAGATGAGCTGGGAGAAGCCAGACAGCACTATATATTACAGTAAACACTGTGGAAACTGAGGAACTAAGAGATAGACCCAAGTACAAACTGGGTACTTTTTCAGATGGATTTGATCAAATCACTTACTGATTAAATGTTAAGATGAGGTAGTTAATTAATCTCTTACAAGTGTCTGAGTAGGCTGGAGACTCTAGATCACAGCACTCATTTATTGCTGCTTCTGCGTGGAGGCTGCAACTTGCTTTACAACCAAAAATCAGCTAATGTAACTATATATATGTATTTACAGTTTCACCACTTCATCTAGGTACAATGTAAAGCTCCCAGTAGGCAGCATTTTATTACTTTATGGTGTATTTTAAATGCTTTGAACTATAGAGTGGTAGTGATGGCCTTCACATTTCATACGATGAACCCATGCATACATTTTTTCATTTCCTTCAGACAGCTAATTATAGACAGGATCATGTGGGCTGGGAGTCTATGTAATGAAGACTAGACCACAGAGCCAGGGTGCCAGGCCATCACAAGACACACACACACACACACACACACACACACACACACACACACACACACACACACACACACACACACACACACACAAAATGCAATTTAGAGTTTGACCTGATCTGCATGTCTATGGACTGTAGGAGTAAACATTAGCATAGGGGAAGAACATGCAAACTCCATGCTCACAGTGCCTAGAGCTGGATTCAGACCTGTGGTTCTGGCTGTGTGAGGTAACAGCAGTGCATATGTACATGTCCTGATCATTTGCTTTTTCCCTTTCATCCTCTTTCTGCCAGTGACAGCACCAGTATTACTGAGTATTACTGTTGACTGTCTTTATGTAGTCTTGTGATTGACACATTGGTTATGTTCACTAACAATAAAAAAAACGGTATATTATCACAGCACTTTTCCTAAATTATATTATCATTCTGTAATGACTACATGTTCTTCTGCTGTGATTATCGCTGTTTGATTATTGTCTACATCTTTGTAGATAATTGAACCTTCGCCTTGACAGCCATGGAAGATGCTGTACCTTAAAACAAAAAAGTGATGGGAGTTAAATGGGTGCAAAAACAATTGGCTGGATTTAAAAAAAGGACCTGTCTGCAGAGTGCTGGGACATAAAATGGCAGCTTTGTGACTTCAGTTTTGAGATGGTAGAAGCACAAATGTTAGTAACACCAATTTTTTGTAGATATATTATTCCATAATTTTAAACCATTTCTCTGCCTTCTTTCTTCACCTGTTTGGAAATTTAGTGTACATCCCCCATTCATTTTATAAAAAAAACAATTTCACATCCTGGTGATGTTTATCGGTTTCCTGCACTGGATCACATGGAATCATTTCCAGTTGGGAAGCAGGTGTGGCGCTAATAGCAGGTGTGAGCTAAGTGTTACTGATGCTACGCTCAAACGAGAGGACACCTAGTGCAGAGTGCAGAGCTAATTATCCATCTGGAGATAATAAATCATTCAATTACATCTAAAGAACATTGTCCACAGCATGGAAACGTTGTCTCTTATCAGTATATCGCTTTCAGCACATCACTTTGGAAGACTGTCAATGTACCCATTATAGTTTTGAGTTTTAATTGTAATTGATTTATAATGGCTGTAGAACCAGGAGGCAGTAACCTATTTAACTGCATCCATCCATTATCTTAACCGCTTATTCCTGGCGAGGGGAAACCTGGAGCCCATCCCAGAGCACATAGGGCGCAGGGCAGGGGACACCCAGGGCGGGGCACCAACCCACCAC